>JASKGM010027220.1:0-27055 GCA_034509205.1 Ceratonia siliqua | reverse complement strand
AGAGGAAAGCGTAAAGAAGAAAGTGACATCTCCTATGGAAATGCAGAGGGAATATGCGCGAAGGAAGAGGGCAGAGTGAAAGGCTATGCGCGCGGTGCAGGGAGGAGAAAACAATGGATTCGGATCAGGGCTCCTGGTGGATTGGGTATGTTCAGTCTGGTTTGGGCCTAAAGGGAAGTATTGGGCTCCATTTTTTTGGGTTGGACTCTTTGTTTTTTTTCCTTTTGTTGTTTGTTTTTATTTTTTTATTTATTATTTTGTTCCTTTAATTGTTTTTGGTCTCTCAAAAATTTAATGATGAGGATTTTTTTTGAAAGTATCTGGACAAAATCAAGTGTTTACTGCTATAGCCATAATTCCTAGTTAAATGGGGATTTCATTTTATTTTAATCAATTTCTTTAAATTAAATATTTGAACAATTCAAATATTAATTTAAAGTAGTTAAACAAAAAATAATTACTAAGATAAAGGTTGTCTAAATTGAGACAACACTTATTTTAAATAAGACAAACATTTATCTTAAAATTATATTGTCTAATTAAAACAAAACTTGTTTAAATTCGACAACCAATGTGAGAATTATTCTTGTCTCTTTAATGACAAAAATGTTTCCCACATTTTCAAGTATGCTTAGGACAACATTTGTCCTAAAATAGCTCTTTGTCTAAATTAAGACATTAGCTGAAATCAATAAACTTCATCTTAAATTTATTCCAACTCAATGTGGATTGAATTCTCCAAAGTTAGGTAGGGAATCCGTTTGGACATAAGAATTTCAAGCTCCAATAAATTTGGGATTATTTTAATCTCATGAAGATAATCAAATTTTATTAATCTTGATGTCGTTTTATCAAAGACTCATGATCGCACTCTTGATAATTCCTAAAATTATGAAAAGTCAATATTGAACATTGATTTGTCTAATTTGCGAACCAAGTTTTTGTCAACCCTTGTAGCCATCCATTGACACAAGGTAAAATTACCATTTTATCCTTTATGTCAATTTTATCCCCTGATCTCAGATTTCATCTGATAAGTGACTAGATTCTCCTAGAACTTTTCTAAAATTATTAAGAAATGATGAGTAGCTAATTCATCCTTTCACTTGGCCCATATATGTCACTTGTCTTCCTGAAATCACCAGAAGTGATGTAATGCTATGAACTCCATTTCTTGAATTTATATTCCCGGATGTTCACTTCCATTATAATCCCAACATACAAGGTCTTGACTAATATCACACAATGGTCGTGCCCTTAATATATCAAAGATCACAATGGTCATGAACACGAATCTACAATCTGCTTTTGCATATCTCTCAGAGTGACCGGCTTTATTTAGTGACTATGAATATTGTTTTATATTCATCCAAATATACATATCTCCTTTTGTATAACCCTTATGCAAATGTATCTTGGTTTATTATAATTTATAAACCTTAATAGCTAGAAAATAAAGCTTACATAAATAAAATATTTATTTATTAATATTAAAATATATTTACATCACATTAGAGAATATAACTTGCTTTCTAGGACAACCTATTCCCAACAGGTCACCAGTTTAATAGGTTTTTGGTTTTTTTTTTGAAACATTTATCAAAACGCCATCGTTTCGGGTGTTTTTTTTAAAAACAAAACAAAAGAAAGAAATGATGTTGTTTAAGGGGAGGACGTCTGAAACACAAGCCGACAATGAAGGGAATCATCATCGAAAGGAAGAAGAATAGAGAAGAAGAGGGAATTTTGGAAGGAAATGAACTGCTCAATAATACTTCAATGGTCTTCCTACTGACCCTTTCCTCGCACATCAAGGGTTTCGAAGTTCGAAGTTTAAATCTGCAACCTCAAAATTTCATCAGCTCCAACTTATATGGATTAGTCTTCCTTGTCGTTGTTGACCTCTTTCCTGTCTGCTTAGGCTTTCCTTAGATGGAGAGGTATGCATAGGTAAGAATAATCTCCTTTAGACCCTGACGTGAACATTCCTCAGAAGCAAAGTGTTCACTTCTTTTCGCCAAGTTTCATTATATTTGTTGTGGATTGGATGATGGAAAAACTAGCAAGCCCAGCCCTTGATACAAGGAGTGGGACAGTGAACTGTAATTGTGAAAAAGTTGGAAGATCTGGTCAAAGAAGGTGATAGCCGAAAGAGAAAGGAGAAAAGAGGAAGATATGGGAAATTGGAATAAAAAAAATGGAAGAAAATAGTGAAAATGACTTTTTCCGTCCTTGTTGCATGATGGAGATATGAAAGCATTTATGGAGAGGTATGCATCCGGGTAAGAATAAAAGAAAGAAAAGAGAGAAAAGAGGGAAGAGCTTGGGAAATGGGAATAAAAAAATTAGAAGAAAATAGTCAAAAGGACTTCGTCCATGCTGATGGAAAGGTGAAAACATTAAATTTTTATTGTAATTTTGTTTTGAAAACTTCAATAGAAAATAGAGAGAAAAAATAAATGATATGTTTTATAAATATAATATAAAAATAACATCTGTCTAATTACCGTTTAATTTTTAAAATATTGGTATTTATCAATATAATATATGTTGCTTTATTTAAAAAATTATTTGATATTTTGTTGTTATTACATTTTTTAATATATTTTGCTTTATTCAATATGTACTTGGTATTTAATGATATAGAAGAATAAATCCAACTCAAAATTGAAGAATCAAAGAACTAGTTTGAGGCCAAATTTTACCTCAAACCTTCAAATCTCAACCTCTTCTTGGAAAACGTTGAATTTCCCCCTAGTTTCGATTGTCCCAAATTCCAAATTTATGTTTAAAATTGGAAATCCATTCAGTCGCTTTTTACATACCGATAGACTAATATGATGAAAAATAAGAAATTTCAAAATATGTATTAACACAATTTTCCTCACTGCTCACCTAGTTCCCTTGCAAGAATACATAACTTATATGGTATTGATTTATAAAGCATTTTATGGATTGCTAGGAAATGCAAAGAGGAAAAATAGAAAAAGATAATTTGAGGGAATTTATGAGTGTTATTACTGTTTAACTTTTATTATTTACAATGTTTTTAAAATCGGATCAGTCATTGAACTAATGGGGATAGAGGGTCACGAGTCAGTGTCCAACCGGTGACAAACCAAGTTCGAACTGGATTTTAATTAAATAACATTTTTTAATTTATATTATATATATAGTGTAAAAATACTAATATATTATATATAATAATTATTACTTAAATAACAAATTAAAATTAAAATAATCAACTAAATTACTAATAAACACTAATAATCTAATATATTTGAAATTGAAAGTTGAAAGTTGAAATATCATCAAATAATTTTATTACAAAGTAGTAAAGTACAACCAACTAAAATAACTTAAATAAGTCCACAATCACAAAAGTCATACAACATCCTCAAATCTCAATCACAAAATAAAATAAGTCCACAATCTAAAATTTCTCAATCATTTAACATTCATAAACATTCAATCTAACAAGTGGGATGGGACCATCACCACTAAAATCACTATCATCATCATGATCATCAATTGATTCCAAATGCACAAATGGCTAATCTGATCTTCCAATATCTTTCTCACCTAATTAAATAACAAGCAAAGTGGCAACGTTAATTATGATATCATATACAAAAAGAATACTTGAGACTTTTACACATTTTATAATCAAAGATTAAGGATATTGGATTGTTTACCATCACCATTTATTGGAATTGGATTTTCTTCATAGATAGCATTATTAATATCAACATCATCATTATCAAACTCTGATGCTTCTTCTTCAACGATCCAAAAATCAAGCGTATCAATGCATTTATAGTCAATTGGATTATAGTTTCTAGTTTTGACTCCTTTGTAATGTAACCTAAAACAAAACGTTCAAGTAAATATCAAATATACAATTATACTAAATAAGTAAATAAAGAATATAAGTAATAATAAAATGTAATCTCTAGTTTATTTAATCATTTATATACCTATTCCTCAAACGCAAGTTATAAGTAACATACACATGATCACTATGTCTTTGATACTTTAGTCTATTCCTTTTCTTTGTATGGATACATTCAAAGAAGCTCCAATTTCACTCACATCCTGAAGAACGAAGTTGTTTGACTAAGTATACAAATTGCTACTTGTCTTAGATTTAGAGTATCAAAACCAAACAATCTCCACCATTGATCTACATATATGACCAAACAGAAAAACATAATTAGTATAATAGATTTTTTAAAGTATTAAACAAAGAAAACATTTATAATTGCTTAAATTTGTGAAGAACAAATTATGGCTTACCAGGTTGTATTGTCTTTGTCGCCTTTAGAGCAGATGGTCAACTAAAACTGTCTTTGCGACGTCAATACATGTCTATCTCATTAAATGCTTGTAATGAATCATTATAAATGCTTCTTACATCAAGCAAATCAAGAAGTCCTCGCAGGATCTTATTCTTCTCAATAAATGTTTCATCATAAAAGAACATAGGATTTAAAAAGTAAGATACTGCATGAAGATCATACTTCAAGTGCTTATTCCATCAAGCCATAATGAGTTGTGTATAAGGCAAGTACAATCTTCTCTTATTCTTAAACATCTCCTTGATTGCATTCTTAGCCCTTTGCATGCCTTCATAAACATAACCTAAAGAAGGCTTATCAGCATCTACAATTCTCAGCAACTTAATAATGGGAGTCACAACTTGAGCAATATGGAAGCAGTCATTCCAAAATTTATTATTCAGAATTATATCACTAATAGCTTTTCCAACGATACTCATGCTTAACTTATGACTTGCAAAGTGGTTGTCTATCACTAAATCTTGCAAATGTTGCTTATGATCATACAGGCTTTTCAAAGTGATAAAAGTAGTAGCAAACTGAGTCATTCCTGGACGTACAATCTCTATCCAACCAGGTCTTCTCCTAAACCAAGACAAAAATATCATGTGATTGTAAATAAAAACAGTCACATTTGAAGCATCTGATGCAAGATTTGCTACATCAAACATGTTAATAATATCTTTCAAAAAGAAATTCAAGCAATAAGCAGCACAAGTTAACCATTATATATGGTCATATCTTTCATGTATCAACTTGCCAGCTGCTACATAATTGGTTGTATTATCTGTCACTACATGCACAACATTAGCAGGTCCTACCCACTCAATAACTTCTACAAACAAGTTATACAAGTTTTTTGCCTCTTTCACCACATCTAAGGCTTCAACAGATTTCACAAATGCAATTCTAGTAAGATAGTATACCAAAAAGTTTATCAATGTTCACTGCCTATGATCACTCCAACCATCAACTATAATTGTACATCCATTTTTTTGTCCAATTGCTTCGGTAGCTTTCAACAAGTAGTTAACACTTTTTCATACAACCTCCTAATATATTAACCCTCACACTATGATAAGATGGACCTTTATATCCTGGTCCAATAGCAGCAATGGCATCTATTGCTAGCTAAAAGTATGGTGATTGGACATTATTGAATGGAATACAAGCATCCAGAATCTATCTACTAACTGTCATATCGGCTTTTTCTAATGGTTCTTTACTTGCTAATACATTCTTGAGGGTTGGTTGGGAACCAAGACCTATTGTTGGAGCAAAATAACTACCAATATCAAACTTTATTTTTCTCTTTCCTTTATCTTGTGATGGAGTTTGATTCTTGGAAAGACAAGGCATATTTGCTTGAACTTCTTAAACTTCTTGTTCCTTTTCAACATCTTCAAATGCTTCATTCAGTTCCTTTAACCTCTCCTTACTTTGCTTCTTTTAATTCAAAATCTCCACTATTTGATGGCGAATATCACGAGGAACCTTCTTACAAGTGGTTATTTGACTCAGTATACTAGCAAAATGGTACTTCATTCTATTTATACCTCCGCCCTTGTATACTGAGCCATAATAAAGACAAGAGTATATATTTGTTTTTATTTCTTTGTTCAAATCAAAATGCTCCCATGTAGGATCAATTTTCCCATGAACATTTATAGATGTTGTAGATTGCATCTCTGATATTGGCGTATCATTACTAGCATTGGTGGGATTCATCTTACCTAAGGAATAAACCAAGGATTTTAAACAAACTCAAACACATATACATAGTAGCACCCAAATAACTAAAACACCAAATATTGTATGCTACCTACATAATAAAACTCCATTCAATATTAACAAAAGAAATGGATAGTTTTCCTAACTGACTATAGGCCAATTTAAAAATGGGATTGAAACAAAAGTTCTAAGGGGGTTAATGGACTTCAAAACAATGTTTGGTTAACATGTAATGTTATTTCATTCTTCTGGAGTGTCAATTCCCACCAACAAGATTGGCTTCTTGTACTTGCAGCATGGTGAAAGCTACTTTTTGATTAACACATTTGCAAATCAAATACCCCTTTTCTATTCTTATTTTTTTATTGTGTTACAGGTTTCAAAGCCAACATAAGAACATAATTGTGAATGGAAGCATCTAGCACTAATATGGAAGCTCCCTTCACATGTTTCTCCAATTTCCTTTATCTGTTTCTCTTTTTTTTTTTTTTTAAACTCTTTTTCATTTTCGTATCTTTATACAAGGCTCAAATATATTTTCATGATCTTTATATGGGGTTCAAATACAATATCTAATATCTTAAATAAGTGAGGGGAAAAGATGAATAACGCACCAAAAATCAAGTTATGAGTGACGGTGGCCGTGAGGGAAAGATGATAGCAATAAGTGGCGATGGCCAGTGACAAGACCAAGAACGCAATAGGTGCAGTCCAACAATGAAGGACCTAGATTTCAGAGTGGGAAGGCTTTGTCTTCATGAAGCAGGTGACTGAGGTGGGGCAGGTAACTAAGCCCCTTTACAAAAATGACGTCGTCTACCTTGTTTTAAAAAACGATATGAAATGTCACCATTTTGATTATTTTTGCCAAAAAAAAAACTCAAAAACCCAGCCAACCCATTGGCCAGCTTGATTTTTATGGGTGTAACTTAATTCATTGGATTTATGACTGGTTTTTGAATTTTCAGTTATATAGGGTAAACCTGATCGGTCAGGGAGCCGATTCCTGGTTTTTTCGATCCAACCAACTGGTCCGGTCTGGTTTTAATAACCATGGTTATTTACATTCTCCATTTACAAAATATAAAGACAGTGTACCCCTCAAACCAGGAATAAAAAAAAAAGTAATTATTTTCAAAAGCCATTAAGGTAATAAAGTTGTTAGCTAACACTACAATAAAAAGGCAACTAAAGGCGGCCAAAATTTGCCTCTAAATAATTAGAAGCAAAATTAGAGGCAGAATTTTTTTGGCCTCTAAATATGACAATGTAAATTATTTCAGGTAGAATTAGAGGCAGATTTTTTCTGCCTCAAAATAAAAAAAAAAGTCCACCTCTAAACTAACAAAAAAATGCGTCCCAATAATATAATAGAGGCGAATACAATCCGCCTCTAAATAGAAGTGGATAGAGGCTGGCTTAAATTCCACCTCTAAAATTAAATTTGGCTCTAAACTAGGGAAATATAGGAGAATTTAGAGGCGGATTTTGGCCACCTTTATTTCCCCCACTAAATTCAAAAAGTTGGGTGTTCCATGCCTAATTTTTCACTATTCCCTCAAGTTATTTCCTGTCAAATTTATCCAACAATCTAAGTTGAAAGAGCATAAAGGAAAAAAAAATCAACAAATGCATTAAAAATAGTTAAAAAGCAATTCACATATATACAATAGTATGTCATGAAAAAAATTCAAATGTGAATATAATAATCATTATCTAAATCATCGCCCATTTCATGGGTGCCAGATGAGTCAGTTGCGGCCGGGGGTTGAGCAGGATATGGAGGAGCTGGAGTAGGAACCGAAGGTTGAGATGAACTAATTTCAAAAGTAGGAGTAAACCCAAGGTGCTTGAAGAGAAGATGCATCATCTTTTTTTTTTTTCCTTCATCTCTATGCACAAATGATCGATTATTTGCAGCATGTTTTGAATCTCAAATATGGAAGTACCTTGGTTAGCATTAGCAGAAGAACCTTTAGCATAATAAGTGGCCTGCTTCCCAAGGCCAAACACATGCCCATTCTTATTGATTCTCCCAACCACATCAAAGTATAGCTGGTTTTCAGGTGCAGCAAAGAGGCCAAGTGTAGTAGTACCCCCTCTACAGACACCTATGAGCTCATCTCTTCCTTGCATTTTGTAAATTCTTCCTAAGAAAAAAGCCAAACCATAAAGCAGTTAGGTTGGTATCATTGCATTAACAAGAGAATTAATTAAATGATGCAATGGATCCAAGAATACTTAAAGCACATTGTGAAACCTTTTCATATACACAAGCATCATTTTTCTTACAGTGCTTAATCTGCATGAAAAGCTCAAATAGAGTTAGATCCCTATGCAATTCAACCTTCTGCACACAAACACAAAAGGAGAAAAATTATTTATTTGAGAGTACTTAAAGAGAAATGAAAAATATTTTGTAAGCAATTACCAGTCTCTTCTTGTGTTCTAATGCATAAATAGAACCACCAGTATGAAGTAAGGCACCAGCATCACAAAGCCTATTTTGACTATTTTGCTCACTAGTGACCTTAAATTGTGGATCCTCCCATTGCTTGAAATTCAGCAAGGATCCATGACTCACTGCATTCTTTGTCTCTGATTCTTTACATTGTATTTCTCATGCATTTTCCACCATTGTTATCAAAATGCTTCCTAACCTTCCTATCATCAGTAGGGAGCCATTTATACTTCTTCTGCATTGAGGGAAATTGAAACATTAGCATAAAAGCGAAAATAGTCATAATATTAGCACATATCTATTGAAATCAAAGAAATAGAATCCAATTTACCTTGAACTCTTCGAACCACATATCTTTGACTTCCATAGGAACGTTGGTCCACTGAATCCATGGTCCCTCAAACTTGCTTTTGAAGATGTCAGATATAGCAGTTGCCACTTTATCTGTAGGCTCAAAGCTAAGAGTTGAGATAAAAAGTATTAGCAAAAAATTCACAATCATTAGGAATTGACTAGAAACCAATAAGTTTGCATGGTTTATAATGTTTCTTACTCTAATTTCTTGATATGCTTAAGCCATGTGCACCCTTCCACTAGATCAATAGTCCTATATATAGGCACAAGTGGCGTTGGGGCAGTTGGTGTCGAAGAAGAAGGTCCAGCATCACAGGGTGTGGTGGGGGTAGTTGGGGTTCAAGAGAATGTGTGGGGCTAATGTGAGTCTATGGTTGAGGCTGAGTAGATGGGGTAGGTGAACACGTGAGGACAGACCGACTAGGGAACAAATGGAGTAAAAAAAGTCTATGGGGAGGATGTTCGTGAGGTAGATGACATTATACTGGTGCCCCCAGCATGGTCTATACCTCTTCCTCTTCCTCATCCTTGACTTGCCATATATATGCATGCAATAAAACCATTAAAAGAATAATTAGAGATAAAAAATATTTTGCATTTTCAGGATATCAAGAAACAACATAAGTGTGAAATATAAAGAAACACAATCTACAGATATTTGTCTAGTCTAATTTGCATGAATGTTGTAGACTAACAATTACAAGAAAAAAAATTGACCTAATATGAATCTGAATCTATAAACTCCTCCTCGGATTCAGTATCACTTGTCATGGACAAATTCTCATCATCGTATTCGAGGTTAGTTTCATCCAACAGGGAATGATAAACTTCCTCAGGAAAACATTCTCTATCAACTAGACTTTGGTTTAAAACATCATCAGTCACTATAGGCAACAGTTGAGGTATCTCATCTTGTTGGTATGGTTAATCATCTTCATGATATGGTAGCTCGGGAGCAATAACTGTACTTCGAGCCTTCGTCTTAATAACGCATAACCACCTTGGGTTGTCTTCAAGATATAAAGTGTAGTAAACTTGCTCTACTTGTTGAGCAAGTATGAAAATGTCATATGATTTATACATCCTCGATGTTTTTACCTCCACCAACCAATGATTGAAATTGGTCTTTGTCTTCTGATTAGGAGTAAGGTCAAACCAATCACATCTAAAAAAAAACTAATTTCTTCAAGGGAAAGCCAATATAGTCTATTTCTATTATATTCGTTATTGTCCCATAGAAGTCATTTTTTGATTGACCACAATCATTGCCTCAAACACATACACCATAATGGGAAGTTTTCATCCCTTAAGACTATTTTTGTGTGAAATTTAAAACCATTGACATAGTATATGTTCCATATGTCAACCATGCGTAATGGAGCCCAAGCCAAACTCTTGATAAGATCATCACATACTCCATTTTCTGGATTACTCACCTCATATCAATAAAAGCCCATATATAATTTTTGAACCATGAACTGAATTTTTAGGAAACCTTATTGTCAAGCTATGTGTTAGTGATGTTAGGTACGAGTTCTTGTAGAAAATTTGCTTATATACTGTGGATGTTTTATCAAAATATTTGTCAAGAACTATCAATAACTAGATAAAAGAAACTTTTCTGGAACTTAGTCTAAGAAATGTTGAACCTCAAGACAATTTAGAAGAATGTGAATGGTGGAAATTTCAAATTCCTTAGCATCTAGTTGACGTTTATGAGTTTTCCTAACTCGACATCTTGGGTAATTGAATATTGACAATGGTTGAGAAAAAGAACAACCTTCCCCTCCCTCATCATTACGGGTAACTCTCGTCCTTCTACAAGGAATGTGGGATGGATAATAATAGGAAGCAAAAGTTGATGTTTCCTCCATTAAATAAGCTTCACAGATAGAACCTTCAACTATATAATTGTTCTTCACTTTATCTTTAAGTGTGCATAAGAACTTAATTGGAAGGTGACATAAAGTATGACTATAGAAATCAAATTATTTCAGTAAAAGGAATAAATGTTGTAAAGAGTAAAAAAGAACAGCCTTTCAAATGGATACATCCATTGATATTAAGTAGAACCTCCAACCCTAGCTTCATATAGCAAGTGGATGAGCAAATGCTCCATTGAGCCAAAGAAGCCTAGAGGAAATATTTGTTTAAATTTGCACAAGATAATGGGAATATTGGTCTCCATCATGAATAGTTGATTACTATTGTCACAACGTGACAGCTGGTGAAAAGTCATCATTTTATGACTTTAGGGCGTGTAAGAAAAAAACGTAGAGAAAATGGGAGTCGCCACCAATTAATTAGAAGGATAATTGGGATCCTTAAAAAAAAAAGAAGGAAAATTGACCCTCGGAACCAGTGGAAGGGTTTGGGAGTCTAATTACCTATGAGGAAGGTGTTAGGCACCCTACAACATCCATCCCCAAGGATGGTTACCTTAAATTGTTTGTGCTTAAAAAATTTGATGTATTTTAATTACCCTATTTTATTAATGGACAGAGATAAAGAAAAAAATAACTAGACCTACCTTACCAAGTAAGTGTCTACGTATCCCGAAAGGGATCAAGGTCAATGTAGTTTGGAACAATTTGATTAAATTAAAAAAAGATAATGGGACATTTAGGGGAAATCAAATTTCCACTTAAAGTCCGGACAGCGAATCATGACATTGGAGAGAACGTGCCTCCACTAAACGTCTGCCAAAAATTGAGACTTTGGGAAAATGAGATTCCACTGAAAGTCCATGAAAAACCAAACTTTGGAGAAGATAAACTTCTACTGAAAGCCCTTTGAATGTTGCAAGAGTGAAATTTATAAAAGTCATAGGATAAAAACGGGATTTATAAAAGAAGTAGGGTTGGAATATAATTTTTGAAAAGTAAGGGGGCAAAGATACAATTACTAAAATGATAGGGCCAAGGTATAATTCTTGAGAATATCGGGGTCAGAATGCCATTATTGAAAGATTGAGGGTCGAAGTGAAATTATTAAAAGATTGGGGGTCCAAACGTAATTCTTAAAAATATAAGGGGCAAACTGCAATTACCCAAAAATATGGAATTAGAAAGCAGATTTTTAAGAGTGCTTTATTTCTAAATTGAAGGTTACTTACAAGAATATTAATTTTTTTTAAATATATTTTGCAACTCTTTATTTAAGCTATTAAAGCCATGTAAGAAGAAATAGGCTTTGAACCCCTTAAATAGGCTATTTTATCCAATTAAGATAGAAATGGGCCTTGAACCAAAGAAATACATTGGGCTTTTAACCCTTATTTTGAGTCGGCCCTTGGAGCTCACCTTATTCTTATAAGACCAAATCTATGACTAAATGGCCACTTAGAGGCCTCATAAAACACAATAATGATAATAATAATAATGAAAACATAAAATCATCCATTCAAAATTACTGCACTCTATTTTAACCAAAGTTACTAAGACATAGGAACCATCAAAAGAGTGACCATGGAATCACATAAAAACCCTGCACTTAGCCAATTCCAAACCAAATTTCACCTCTCAATACCAATTCCCTTTAAAATCATCTAATTCTCCTATACCCATTTTAAAAGCAAAATTACAATCCATTTTCCAAAACAAGGTAAAGTCACATGTTACAAGCATTGCAAGAACCAATAATATATTTTCAAAATAAGCAAAAGAATTTGTTCAGCATGCCTTCAGGAAATGTAAAACCCAAAAATCAATTATATGTCACTTTGACCCAAACCCACCAAGGGTAGTAAACGTGCAATGATCAATTCACTAGGCAACAATCAGAATTACCTAGGAATACAATTAACATGATAACCAATCTAAACATCATAACTGAGCAGGCTGAACAAGGTACTTAAATTCACCATGCATAGGTATAATTAAATCAATGACCTAATCTAGTTTTCCAACACCAATGTAGTCAATATGCCCATTTGAGAATCAAAACCAATTCAAGTAACTTCAATGGAGAAAATCAATTCCAGAAAATAGCACTCAAATCCATTTTGGAATACACAACTGAAGTTCCTCCTTATGCCTTATCCTTAACCAAAAACATTCCTCCTAAGTTATCAGGTAACTAGAACAGAAATTCCCAATTCAGATTTTTACATGTCTCAACGTACCCAGAAAATCAAACCCCTATATACTTCTTGAAATAATTTTCCATCAACAAATCATATGACTGGTGATCACAGTATTAATTTGGATACACTGAACTATCAAATGGTTCCCAACTCTGCTGTAAAACAATGACATCCAGAAACACAGAGTCAAATAGTGCATTCATAGGATAACTATTCAGATAATACTCCAGAATGCAATCCATTCTAAATCGAGGCAAACATAAATTTAGGATTTAACACATGAGATCAAACTCAACCAAACAGAAAAGAGATTCCATAAACAAAAGAAACGAGACTTATATCACATTCTGCACACTCAAGCGAATCCAACTACTTGAAGCCACAAATTACATGAAAAACAATAACATAACAAGACAGAAAAAGATTTAGAATTCATATGGCAAACCAAAATGAAATCACCATTTTGAACCCAAGATTACATGTCAACTAGGAAGAGAAACAGCAAGAGATAGAAGAATCAAAGGTTAAATTTGATATATAACTCCTTAGAATAAGATTCAAACCTCAAATTTAAGCTAACAGAGGTGGTGTCTTCTACCCGTATCGAGCTCAGTACCCCAAGACCCAGAATCCATGCCTAACCTCTCTCAACCTTTGCGAGACCTCTTTTCCAGCTTCGATTTTGCTGCTATTTCAATCTCGGTATCTCTACGTTGGCTCTCGGTTAGTTTCCTTCCTTTCAGTCTCCCCCTTTTTATAGTCATGGATCAGAGTCTAACTCCCTGAATCAAGTCCTTTCCTCATGGCGTGATTTAAATGAAATTAAGTAATTAGATTTGGAAATTGTGATTATCACTGGGAATCTGAAGAGGAAACCACGAAATGGACTGCTCGAATCTGAAGGAACTAGAGGAATGTCGCAACTAAGATTCCCCAATGGAGGAGATTGCCTAAGGATTTGTGGCAAGAATCACGCAGGATCCAATGGTCACTCCTTGATGGTTGCCGTCGTAGAAATGAGAGGAAGAAAGGGATGGGGGAAATGAGCTGATTTGGAGGTTAGGGATTCTGGGGATTCTGGGTTATGGGTTACGGGTCCCGAATTGGATGGGTGTTGGAGCTGAGTGGGCTGGACCGAGTTTCCTTTGATTCATTGGGCTGGATTAGATTTTTTTGTTTAACCCCTGTTAAGTTGCCAAAAATGGCCCCTTTAGCATTTTCTCTCCCTCTCTTTTTTTCTTCTATTTTTTCCTTTATTTTTATTTTTTTATATAATGATATTATTATGATTTTTTTAATTGTAACCATATACCATTTTGTTTTCTTGTTGTCATTTTTCATTGTTATTACATTTTATTTCTTTTTCTTTTTTTTTACCTGGACAAAATTAGGTGTTCACAACTACTTAACATTGTTGAGCATAATTCTCTAAAGAATTGACTTAACTCAGCAAGGGTATTCCAAATGGGCTTCGGTAAAGATTTAAAAGAAATTGGGAGTAACCATTGCATAAAAATATGACAATCATGACTTTTCAACCCATGTAACTTAGCTTCACTCATGTCAGCACACCTACCCAAATTACTTACATAACCATCAGGCAACTTTATATCTTTAACCCATTTACAAACAGCTACCCATTGCTACTTGGTAAATATATATTGTCCTTTAGGTTTCTTGAGTCTACCACTCCCAACATCTTGTAGGTGTAGATCTTTTCTTCTACAAAGTTCAGCTAAGTCCAACCTTAATTTGGATGTATGCTTAGTTTTACCCTTCACATCAATGGCTGTGTCAAATAAGGTAACAAACAAATTCCTCTCAGTGTGCATCACATCGACATTATGACAAAGAAGATGTGTTCTCCAATATGGCAACTCCCAAAATATAGACCTTTTGGTCCAATGGTTATCAACCACATACCCAAATGGATTAGATATTTGAGACTCTTCTATGTTAGGTAAGTGTCTAATGCGTTGCCATATTTCTTTTCTAGATAAGCCCGAAGGTGGCAATAAGGACTCCACACAAATTTTTTTGAAAGCATTACATGCCTTCTGATATGGACGATCCATGGGCAAGAATTGCCTGTGGCAATCAAAAAAAGAAGTTTTCCTCCTATGTTTGAGAGAGAACGCTTAGACCTCTCTATACAATATGGGGTAAGAGAGTTTTCTAGCGGTCATCCAACCAGACAACATTCTATATGCAGGATAGTCATTGATAGTCTACATCAAAATAGCCCTTATCATGAAATTTTGCTGTAATGACACATCATAAGTTTTCACACCTTTATTCCACAACATTTTTAGGTCACCTAGTAATGGTCGCAGATATACATCAATTTTACTTTTTGGATTAGATGGACTCAGAATAATTATTATTAGAAACATAACTTCTCTTTTCATTCACATCCAAGGAGGAAGGTTGTAAGGAGTAAGAATGATAGGCCAACACGAATAAGAGTTTCTGGACAACCCATATGGAGAAAAATCATCACTACATAACCCTAATCTTACATTTTAGGGGTCTCAAGAAAATCAGGAGAAGTTTCACCAAGATGTTTCCATGCTTCTCCGTCTAATGGGTGAGATAAGATACCAAACTCTCTTGGATTCTCAAGGTGCCATCTCTCATGTGACATGTAGTGGCCATTGATTAATAAAGTCTTTGTAGTCTTGGAACAATTGGAAAATACCACATTCTTTTCAAGGATGTTTCTTTAACAATACCCCTCCAAGTAGAAATTTTGTACCGTTTCATCCCATAAAACTTGTAATTCCTCTCATTCTCATCATCCTTGTAATACAACATGCATCCATTATAACAGCAATCAATCTTTATACAACACAAGCCCAATTTTTCCACTGACTTTTTGGCATGATAAAAATTAGGAGGCATCGGATTACTACTTGCCACTGCATCTCTCATTATATCTACCATGCAATTAAAATAACTCTCCGTCATGTTATGATCACTCTTCAAGCTCAGACTATCTATTACCATTGATAACTCTTAATACTTCTGACATCCATCTCACAATAGAGCTTGTGCAACTGTCAACATATCAAAGAATCTTTATGCACCTGGGTTAGTCTCTTTGATCAGTGATGGTCCAGCAGTATCAATCACCATTTGTTCGTAAACATTGTAGTTTTCTCTTTGTCCACTAGGGACAAAGTAATCATTTTCTACTACTATTGGGGGGATAAGTGGCATGGCTTCCCCATGAATAGTCTAATAGTAGTAATTGTCCATAAACCCCTTATGCAGCAAATCAATAATCACTTCATCAGGCACTTTTTATCTTTTACATTTGCATTTCCTACAAGGACACCTAATCCCTCCTTCACTCATTAAATTTTCTTGTGCACATGCAAATGTGATAAACCCGTACATCCCATCAACAAATTCATCATTCAAATGTCATTAATCATTCAGTTGGTTATCCATCCATTTACGATGCGTAGGTACATCCATGGGTATATTGAACAAAATAGACAAACCTATTAAAGAATTTCAAGCACAAAATTTGATCAAGTTTTTTAACGTCCTCAGTAAAAAAGACGTTAAAAAATCCCCAACAACTATAATAAAATGAAGTAACTTTGATAATAAGTCCCTTATCAATGCATCTTATATGACCACATTCTAATTCTAATTGTGGATCTGGATTTTAGCTTTTAAGAATTGTAGCTTTCTAACATTAAGTAATAAAATGAAGTAACAACAAGAACAAAGCATCACTTTAACCCCTAAATGTAATTGTAGCATTAGATACCACTACTTTAGCTCGGAGGAATAAATTATATATATCATGTCACTTGGATTTATTAGCATATAATTTATACACATACAAAGTTAACTAACTTCAAGTTTAACTCAATTATATATCCCAAAGTTATCATCAATTATATCCCAATTTATACACATCCAAAGTTAGCTAACTTCAAGTTTATATATCCTTATGAACAAGTTGGATAGATGATCTCCCAATTTATACACATGACCGGCATAGGACATCATCTATTAAATGATCTCCTACAAGCCTTAACTATAGAGACTGGCATCAACAATGTAATTACAACTCAACCACATAATATACATAATTGAAAACCAAAAAATATACTTACATTAATTGTAAATGAGACTATGCAAGGTCCTACTCCATTTTTCTAATTTAATCACTATCTACCAAGCATTCAACAAGTTATTTCTTAGCAATTTAATTATAACCTACTCTATTTAACTCAATACACATAAAATTTTGTTTCTTTAAGCTTAATGTGGTAAAATAACAACCAGAAAAAAAAAAGTACACAACTTGCAACCAAGGGTACAGTAGTTCCACTCACCTTGCTATTCTGAAAACTCCTTATACAAGCACAAACCTTCACCTGAACGAGGTAAGAAGCCAAGGAACTACTATTATTATGTCTTTACAATCTGCTTGTATATCCCTGAATATTATTCCTACAACAACAACTTATCTGTAAATCAAAAGTATAGATTAACTTTGATAATAACATGTTTATCAACACATCCTATATCCCTAGTTTAGGATAAACTTTAACATCAAAGGCCTCTCAAATCTCATTTAACATTAGGCATCAAATGAACTAATTAATAAATGGATTAAATGTAAACAAAATTAGCTTTACGTAGCAGAGTGGGGGAAAAGTAATTTGAAACTAGTTTGTTTTGTTTTGTTGGCTAGTGTAAGCAGCGGTGGAATGGAATGGTGCATATGTGATCGAATTGAGAAGCGGTGGATATTTAGTATTTAGAGAAAACGCCCTATCTTTTGAAACATAAAATTTGTGGCTATGGTTGTAAATGGATCATGGGATTCCTCTTGTCCTCTGATTGTATTTATAACATAAAAAATGGTTTTAATTTGTGTTGTTGCATGGGCTTCACCAATCATGTGACATGCATACTCAAATAAGCACCACTCATAAGAAAGCTTTTCATAATTCTATGAACACAAATTTTAACTTCGATAATTAAGTACAATTTAAAAAAGTAAAAACTATATATATATTGAACTCATTAAATAAATGAATGGTATTATATATACATACGTACTTAAGTTGTTTGCTATGTGCTTCAGATAACAATCTATAAAGAAACACTATAACTTTCAAACTTCATTGAACTTGTCAAGTGCAGTATGATAAACTTAGGTAAATATTTGGAGAATAACCATTTATGTTCATGGGAATTCAAAATGGAATAGACTGTGTTTGGGTTGCCCACTTGCTGTTATTTCCAAGTACTTTACTGGACACCTTCTTACACATGTAATTTTTTATTTGAATTAGAATAATTGGCAATACAAAGTTGCATGTATTGATGTGCTTTCAAATATATTTTGCTGCGGGGGTTGCTGCCTAGGAAGGTGATACTATGGATGCTCAGATGAAATAAATTAAAAGAAAACACAACTGACAACCCAACTCCTATAAACCATAATAAACATACAGGAATTAGAAAATTGCTTTCTTCACAGCTGGAATTAAAAGTAATAATACTAATAAAATAGAACATCATAAATGCTTGAAGGTATAATAATCGTCTCCTAAAAAAATATTGTTGAAATTGGATAACAAAATACAAAGTATAAACAACCATGCATGATTTAACTAATAATTTCAAGTAATTAAAAATTAGTCATATGAATAAGAAAAAACTATTAAGTGTAAAGTCCATGCATTCCTAACTCTTTAAAATAATTAATGGTTAAGATTGTTACATACCATAAAATAGTAATATTTTTATATGCATAGCATTGGTATATGAAGGGAATTTATCAACAAAAGTAATAATATAATTTTTAGTTTGTGTTTCTCTTGAGTTAGTAATATCTTTCACTTTATACTTTTTTTCATAATGAATAATTTACTCTCTTTTTTTTCTTCAGTATAGTCAAGTCTTACCAAAATCCTGCGTAGAACACATTCAAGAAAAAGCAAAACCTAACAAATTGTTTACTTTTGATGAAATTAAAGAGATAAAATAAATAACAAAGGCTACTGTTTGGCCAACAAAAAAAAAGCTACTTAAACTTTTAGATTTTTTTTTTTTTATTGTTGTAAGGTGGAATCTGGTCAGCCAATGACACATCAATTAATCCATCTTATTTTTTTAATAAAAATTCTTTAATACAAAAGATGAATCAAATGAACCACGTGAGCTACCCATACCCTTATCCTCTAAAGATAGCCGATGAGCTATCCAATGACCTAGGAATAAAGTGGAGGCATGCTCTCATTGTTCCAATTTAAAGAGTAAAACATAATCAATTTGCTAGGTGTTTTGTAATTCATGCGTAGGCAACTCGTGCACTTCTTTGGTACCCATCATGATTATGAAGCATATTCACCCACAAAACACAACTTGCTCAAAGAAAGTTGCCCAATCTTATACATACCCAATTTCAGAAAAGAGTGAATATACATATATATTCTCAACTTGAAATGGAGCAAGTTAGTGGAGAAGACTAAAACCCAAATCCTTTTAATATAACAAGTGCTATTTTCCATGCAGAGAAAGTGTTTGATGGGCATTATCTTGAACTATAATATTACAAAGGATGGGAAAGGGACTGACCAAAGTTGAGAAAAGGGCATCGTGGATGTAGAATGTAGGTAAAAAGCATAATGTATTCTTTACTTAGCATCTCATTGCCATGGCAGGGTTAACACCCCATAATCACTCTGATTTAAACAAAAATTCATCTGTTAGAAAGCAACATCAGCCATCAGGTGAGTGAACTGCTAGTATTATTTCTATATGTTCAAGGGATTGTCCTTTGGCTTTTTCTTAATTCTTTTTTTCTTAACCCCACTGCCTTTGTTCCATAGGCCATAACAAACATTCGACCTCGTCTTCTCTTTCCTAAACTGCCCCACAATCCAAAACCATGATTGCGTTGTAGAGATAAGCTCAATTCCAAATAAATGCTTTAGGACTTTACCCAATTTGAATGCATGTATTAGCATGTTTTGTTTATATAGACTGAATGGAATTAGCCCTTTTCTTGTTCTTGGTGTCTTAAAATGTGTAAATGGGAGAGTGCAGGGTTGTGATGGTTCAATTTTTTGATAGCATCAAAGGCTGGAAGCAAAGAGGTGGCAGAGAAGGATGCAGTGGAAAATAGAGAAAAGTTTAAGAAATCAGGCCAAAGCTGAGAAAAGGGCAGAGTGATTATAGCCTTCTAAGACATTTCAACAAACATGAAATATGCATTCAATAATTTCAACCATTAAAGAATCAAAATCTTTCACCAAAGACTAGAACACATATAAGATTAATTGAGTTCTCCAAAGATCTAGGTTCTTCAAGCTATTCCTGATAATGAATAATTTTATAGAAATTGAGAAAGTACTTTTTCAGCTTTAAGAGCGTTAAGTAAGGAATTTGTGGAGAGTATGTAAGAGTGCGCAGTGTGATGGACAGTGGACGGTGGCCGTCAGTGACTCCTCGCTAGGACACCGGGGAGTGGCCGTCGGTGACTCGCTAGGGCAAGGGATTTGAGAAATTTGGGGGATAAGCTGAAGAAAGTTAGGGATTTGGGAGGAGAATCACGCGAAAATGAAATGAGAGGGGGGTTAATATTTTGATAAGAGGCCAAAATATTATGCCACCTCAAATAGCGCCTCTAAATGTAATAATTTAGAGGAGGAAACCATCTGCCTATATTTCCCCCTCTATTGACAAAAAAAATTGGATTTCGCCTCTTTTATAATTCATCTGCCTCAAATACCGCATCAATATTTTTTAATATTTTTTCATTTATTTCAATTTTTTCAAATGAAAGTTGATTACCATTGCTATTTCCCCCTCTATTTGAGCTGGATTTTTTTCCGTCTCAAGTGAACATTTTTTTTGTTGCGTAATATTGCAAAATAATGTCATTTCTCGAGTGCACATGCACTTGACAAGAAAAAAAAGGTCAAGAGTAATTATGCACTGGGATCAAAAATAAAGTTTAAAATTGCAAGGTGGCTTTGTAGAAGTGGGTCAACTCAATGCAATCTTTATTGACTAAAAAGAGGTTAATTAAGCTAGGAGAACCAAATTCTCCCTAAATATATTTTTACATAATATGTATCTTGGGTAGAGCTATTGATAAAGAGAAATGATATGGACCGAATTTACATTCAATTCATTTCAAATTTAAAAGTTAAAGTAGGTGTCGTATTTCATAGAATAGATCTCTCGTTTGAGTGAAACTTCATATTCATTCCCATAGTTGTCTATTTTGTTTACTCTACACAATTTATTTATTAATAAATATTTTTTCTAATAAAATACATTTGATTATTTAATAAAAATAAATGAATTGCTTGTTTTTGACATATAGAAAGATAGGAAATTCATACTAGTAGGATTGCTGGACTATGTAGCATAAATATTGTGGTAATAAGCATACAATATTAAAAAAATAAGAAGCATATTGTAGTATGAAAAGTCAAAAAATATAAGTATTTGATGAGCCATGTTGGTAAAATATCGACAAAATAATGATCTATACTCCTCAATATTAGAGTATCTATTTTGAATAATTAAGTACATAAAACTGTAAATTTAATTTAAGTGAGCATACGTTAAACTATGTTGATATATAGTTCTACGATGAAACCAAAATAAAAACATGTTTGAATAACAAAGAAAAAGTAAATATGAAATTTTATTACCTTCATTCAACTAATGAATTTAATTTTTATATAAACCATTGCTTAAAACAATAGATATATTTGGTTTAATTTAATAAAATGAAAAAAATTATATAAAAATAAGCTATCACTGCTGAAAGTAACTTTTGCCTTCATGGGGAATTTTTGGTTGATTAAAAAAAATCATTTTATCTCAATAAATTTATTATGTAACACCAAACATTGAAAAGTGGGAAATCAAATTTTAAAAGTGCCATTTTCCTTTGAAACAAATAAACCCTAAGTCTTGTCATTCAAATTCAATGATAACAATTAAAATCTTAAAGATAAATAATATGTCTTATATGAACAATTCAACCAAACCTAATTTTACTACAACAAGATATCCAAACTTAAGGTCCAAGATATTCAACACCAAAATAACTCTTTCAGTAAGCTCCAATTAAATTCTCAAATTGCAAATGTATCATAAATTAATGTTCAACTTTGAAAATATATCTAATGCATATATATTGCAACAAATCAATGTTAAGAAATTAAAAACGAAAGGTAAAGAAACAATAATTACAAAATGCTTATTCAAACTCATGGTGCCTCTACCATTTGCATAAACATAATCTTAACTCTGTTTAATGACACCACGACATCTCTCATGTTGATTCGTGTTTCAGGTAAATCAGTGCAGCAATTTAAGGCTAATTCAAAAATTGATGATATATGTGGTAATATATCACCAATATTTTGATTGTCTCCTTGCAACAAATTGAAATCCACAATATGCATTATTGAATATGGCACTGAATTACTAACCCAACCTTTTAAACTTAGTCCTTCAACAAACATGTCATCCGTTGGCTTCTTCCTTGTAAACATTTCCATCAACATAATACCATAACTATATATATCTCCTTTCACGGAAACAACCCCTGTAGTTCCGTACTCTACATGTCAATTAATTTCAATTGTAAGTCAAAATGCCATAATGTCAGTTCGAGTATAATTTTTGTGATGAAAATTTTCTAATCTCTTATATAGATTTCTTCAAATGTTAAGATGATAAAAAAGTAACAAAATGATATGAAATTTTGTATAGCATTAGAATATGGTGTCATTTCATGAAGGTATGCAAGAGTAGCTATAATTTTAAATAAAATAATAAAAATCATGAAATCATCACCTGGTGCAATATAGCCAAGCGTAGCCATGGTCTTGGTATAAGTTTCCAATTGCCCTTCACCTAATAGTTTGGCAATACCAAAATCACTAAGATGAGCCACCATATCTTCATCCAACAAAACATTACTTGGCTTTACATCACAATGAACCACTGGTATTGAAGAACTATGATGAAGATACTCCAATGCGGATGCCACATCAATCATTATATTCAATCTTTGCAAGAAATCTAGGCAATAGTTATGAGAATATAACCATCTATCAAGGCTCCCATTTGGCATAAATTCCATTATTAAAGATTTAAAATCAGCATTTGAGCAACTACTAATGATCTTAATGAGATTACGATGACGTAAATTGCACATAGCAGCACATTCAGTGTCAAAACTCCTTAATGCTTCTTCTGAGTCTAAATTAAATATTTTAATTGCAACTATCTTTCCACTTGAAAGCATTCCTCTGAACACTGATCCAAAACTGCCCTTGCCAAGAAAATTACTCTCATCGAATCCATTTGTTCCGTGAAGAAGTTCATAGTAGGATATCCTTATTGGTATTTCCAGGTTTGTTAAATCTTTATCAGTTGAATCACCAACATTATCTCTTTTACGCTTTAGGAAGATTATGCATGAAACAACCAAAATGGTTGACAACATGATAGGCAATAAGCATTTGATCAATAGCTTCTCTTTAGCTGGCTTTTGCCTGCTTCCTTTTCTACATGGTTGGACATGAAGTTGGGGCTTTCCACAAAGAGCTTTATTCATCATAAAAGATTCACCTGTAAATTTTGTAAAAGGACCACCATTTGGAATCTCTCCATACAAGACATTGTAAGAAAGATTAAGGTATTTAAGATGGGCAAGTAACTCTAAGGAGTTTGGAATCATACCAAACAAATAATTTTGAGAAAGGTCCATGAATTCTATGCTTATCATGCTGCCAAGTGATTTGGGAATAGGCCCTTGTAGTTCGTTATGTGCTAAAGATAGAGTTAGCAAAGTTTGCAAGCTGCCAATTGTTGTGGGAATATTTCTTGAAACTCGATTTCTTGACAAATCCAATAGTGTAAGTGCTCTCAAATTCTCAATCTCAAATGGAAGAAAACCACTTAATTCATTGGAGGATAAGTTTACCTCCAAGATATCTTTGAGATTCCAAAGAGTAGAGGGTATTTGGGAAATCAATTTGTTAGAGCTCAAGTCAAGCTTTCGCAAAGAAGTAAGATTTCCAAGGCAGGTTGGTACTAATCCAAAAAGCTTGTTATTGGCTAGATGCAACTCACTCAAACTTTTGATTTGGCAAATTTCTTCTATGATGGAGCCTTGCAATATGTTATAATCAAGATTGAAATATTGAAGGCTTTGTAATTTTTTAATTGTAGTAGGAATGGGCCCATTCAATTTATTCTTATGTAAATCTAATCTGAACATGTTGGTTAAATTCCCAAGTGTATTCGGTATAACTCCACTAAATTTATTCCTTGATAGGTCCAATTGTAGGAGCTTAGAAGCATTAGATATACTCTTTGGAATATCTTCCGAAAAGATCATTTCCCCTCAAATTTAGATGCCTTAGATTGGGAAGGCCACATCCTATATATGATGGAAGAGAGCCAAAGAGGGAATTGATTGCAAGACCCAATTTAGTCAATGTTGAAATGTTGAACATATTTAAAGGAATATATCCACTCAAATTGTTTTCTCCCAATTCCAATATCTCAAGTTTATCAAGATGGCTTATCTCCTTAGGTATAAAACCTGGAAGCACAAACCAATGAGAAAGAACATCTATAAGGGCATAAAATTTTAAAAAGAAAAAAAGGATAATATTCTTGGCATACATATGCGTATAATATATGAATACATAAGATTATTTTTCAAGGAACTACATAATCTTATTAGTTTTGTAAACATTCAAAATTTTCTTATTTAAGTTGATTTGTGCATAAAAATTAAAAGGGAGAAAATAATTTTGTTGTGACCAAGCTCTTGCTTATTAGTCGCCAATGATCTTTCTTTTTGTTATTATTTTTAGAATAAGTTATTCATTATCTACTCCCTTGAGAGATGTTTTAATTATGTAATCATTTTCTCTATTATAAAAACATACACAAATTTCTTTTGAAAATAAAAATAAATAAAACATGTTAGTCTGTTAAGAATATTTCAAAAAGGATGTCCTAATTTCATTAAAATTTAAATATTTCACTTTTAAATTTTGGATTGATCATAGTGCCCTTTAATTATTCTTTTTCTTTCTTCTTCCCCCACTGATTGAGATGCTAGACCAAGGGGTGAGAAGAACAACAAAGTTTCATCAATCTTTAACACTACCAACCAAAATTGGGTTAAATTGTAATATTTTTAATTTTTAAGGGAGATTCGTATATTGTTTTATAATAAAATCTAGGACCGTTTAATTAAAAAATATTTCATGAGAAAGTAATTTACTCTTGTTCTTGACATTGACAACAATATAAAGAATAACCTACAAAATAAAGCTTAATGTATTCATGGAAAGTGGAATTAGTTATTTACTAGGTGGACAATGTCAATGATGCTTTATTCTTATTATTGGATGCAAGACAATGTTAAGGATAAGAATAAAACTGCCCATGAAGCATAACTCAAGAGGCACTTTTCTTAGTACTAAATGTTAAAATAACTCCAAAATTGCTTGAAATTGGCTTAACCAATTTTGGTTTAATTAAATTAATTCTCAAAACTAGATCAAACAAGGTTGTAATATTAGCTTGTTGTTTATACCAATAATCATGACACAATCAATTATATTGTTCACCATGATCAAGTCATGTATACAAAGATGATTATGAGAATAAAATAGAACGTGGGGCGCATTCCGAATGCTTCTTTTGTTTTTTCAAAACAAAAATTAAATATTGACTCTCAAATATTTGTTGCAATTTGCCAATTACCTCAAAAGTTAAAGAGAATTATTATTTTTTGGTTTATTTGATTCATAACTCTTAATTTTAGGCTACTACTTGTTCCAGTTGTTAAATATATTTACAAAAACACCCTTAGCTTCGGGAATAAGATAAATTTTGTAAAGCCAAGGTAAGACTGATGTTGTTTTAGTCAAAATTGCAACTCATGCTAGAGGACTTAATGCAGGTCATATTGTTGGCTAAACCAAAATAAAAATCTGTCTTTAAACTCTTCAATTACTCTTATAATTGTATGAATACTTCTTTACTTATTTTTTTTAAATGTTATTATTTCTTTGAAAAAAAAAGCGATCATATTGTGCTATACATTATTTTACTCCTCTTTATGTTGCATTATTTTTTAAGAAAATTAATTAATTAACTTAAATGATACAGTTTTACACACACATATATACGAATTGTAACACTTTTGATCCTAACCTTTGTGGGTCAAATGATTTTAGTCCCTTAACTTTTAACTTAAACACATTAGTCTCTCATGTTTTTAATTATTAGTAATAATTCAAAAAATATATATTTTATTCAAGTTATCTTACTTGGATGATGAGTTGACATGCATGTGTTGATTTAGCAAAAAATGGACCACACTTCAAGCAAGTAAATATAAAAATTTTTAGATAAATCCAGTTTATAAAAAAAAAAAATTAGACCAAATCAATTAATCATAAATATGTAAGTATGTCTGAGATGGTAGATGTACTAGAACCTAACACTAACTATATATATATATGATTGACTTGATCTAAAGTTTATAGAATGAGTTAACTTAAAAATTTCTTCAAATAAATAATTTTAATAAAAGATTTAAATAATAAAAACGTAAGATGCTAAATGTGTTTAAATTAAAAGATAAAAAACTAAAAGTTTTTAGGGCAAAAGGCTTATATATATAAGCTAAGTTCTAAAGTTGAGTGTAATTCTTATTTTGTTTGGTATGCTACGAAAAAAAAGTGACAGTACTAGGGGTGTCAATTAGGGCCGACCCTAACGAGTCAACCTTAACCCTTGAAAGGTTAGGGTGGGTTTTGAACCAAAAAAATAGGTCCTAAAAAACGAGAGCCGTTTTTGGCCCAGCTCGTTTAAGACCCGGCTTGTCAAGGGCTAGCCTTTGACTGGCCAGGTTGAGCCTTGTTAAATTTTTTTTTTTTTTACAAAATCTTGTGGTAGACTAGTAGTGGAGTGAAAAAATAAATGAAAATTAAGTGAAAGACTTTGATGTATTTGATGTAAGTTTTAATTTTTTTAATATTTATAAATTTT
>JASKGM010027209.1:0-27061 GCA_034509205.1 Ceratonia siliqua | reverse complement strand
AAAAGTTGCAAACAAAGAAAGAAGAATAAGGAAGTTTCTCAGAGAACATGTAATGAGGTTAGCAATGTCTGACCTTATTTTATCAATTTCTTAATATAATTACTTCTAGGTGTTTAGTGTTTACAATTGCTTCTCTTCTCTAACATAGGTTTGCAATATCAGTCAACCTAGTTAGAATTATGGCAATAATATGAGTTTGGGATCCTATTTGACAATTACCAATGAAACTATATCTGCTGATAAATTTCCTACAGTTTGTGTAATTAAAGCTATCTAGCAATTCTAATAATGAATGTCAAAGTTAACTTCTTTTTATATTTGAAAACTATATGTAATGATTTATGATTTTTTTTAACAGTTACCAGCTGTTGGTAAGAGCACAGACTTAGCCGAGGGTAGCAACAATGGCAACATGAATACTCTATGGTGAAAAATAATCTTCATTTTTTGTTCAATGTAAGTGGAATTAATTTATATCAAATAAATTATGAGAATGTAATTGGGAATTTGAATTTGGTTGTCTGTATTTATTTGTTGTGGTTGGAAGCTGTAGGTGATATTCTATTCAAGTTTTATATTCTATTCAAGTTCTATGAAGTATCCAAACAAAACTAAATTTATTTGAAAGTGACCCTTGCAATTACCAAGTTAACTGTCTTATGCCAAAATTCACTGGAGTGCTGAAGTTTACATGCTGTTTGCTTTTGATATGACTTTCTCTTTCTTTTTTATTATTCATTTATTTTCTTAATAATTGGTTGCATTAGTGGTTTTTGGGACATATGTATAAATCTATGTGGAAATTTTCTGACACTAGCATTGCTGTGATTTTGTGAAGTTAAAGTGGGTAATGAAAATCTTGAATTGAAGGTTTAAAGAGTCAAAACCCTGTCATACGTGAGGAAATGGGATTTTCCACTTGTATATTATCAGTCAAGCGTAAAGGAAATTAATTTCACTATAAATTTATGGAACTACACGAAATTATGAAATTTCACAAAGATCTTACAAATTATTCTATTTTATAAAATACTAATTCTTCCTATTTTCATATACATTGTGAGAGGAAAAAAAACTAAATACTGTAAATTATTTAATCTAATGAGCAATTTTACATTTTCTAATATATTTTTTATTACAACTTGAATGTTACATTTTCTGCTCATACGCTCTTTATTTCATTGCGCTGCCTCTCGTGCTATCTCACTACCTCTATGCAATTCAAACACCACTGAGACAACCAATATGATATCTCCAGCAAGAAGCAGAGGCAAAGAGCAGGGTAATGAAAAAGCAGAAAGCAGATCTTTTGAGACAGAATGACAAGGAATTTCCCAAACTGAGGAATCCAATATACTTGCATAGCTAGAATCATTTCAAGTGCAAGATTGGATTTCTTGTGTTGGGGGAATAAGTCAAGATGCAATGGCATCTCACATTATTATTGCTGCTGCATTGGCAATCTGGTATCCTAGTCTTGTGAAGCCAAGCCTTGCAATGATCTTTTTCTTTTAAGTAAAATGAAACATTTTGTAGTTATGAATAATGATAGGATGGAAAGAGAGGGTTTGTTCATTATTTGATGTTCTTTAAAAAAATAAAAAAATTCTATCCATGGTTGTCACTTTTATGCTACTTAAAAAGTGGTTTGCTTGCAAATGATGAATTATTTATTTTGATTGAAGGTCATATCGTGAGTTTTACAATGCTTCTATTTTACCCATGCTCTTATGTTCTTATTTGCGTACCGATATTGTTCTTATTGTTTGTATTCCTGGTGGTTGGGAGCAAAGGGATTTTCTATTTTGAGGGGCCATATTATTTTCATTGTAAATCATGCTCAACATAGGTCTTGCTGAGTAGTTTGCTCTGCCCCTTAAATTTTTATTTTCATATTAATTATGTGTTGTGAAATATATAGGAAGTTATATGTGTATATCCTATGGTTGCTATGAATGATGCATGGACCAGATTGGTAGTTAGGGATGTGATTGGAGAGAAGAAAAATGCAAGCATCAGGTGATTTGTAGCCAACATGCTCATGCAGAACAGAGGCAGCTCATGGTTGCTTCTAATTTGTTGAAAACTCATATTCAAACCTTTATATGTGTGCTTGGTTGGGTATTTGTTGTAAACTAAAGCTTCTCTTCAAAACCATGAAGTTGGAATTATCCATTAGCCCGTAGTTATATGTGATGGATATGCATTATTTTAGATACATGGGAATTCAAGCATCTTTTATGAGGTTTGGATTTTCACTACACAGTACACTAAACTTTAAAAGAAAGTTAATTATATCCATGTCACCATTGAAGTTAATTAACCCAATTGTTTCTAATTCTAGCTCTTCAACCCTCGTGTATGGATTTGTAATAAAGATAAAAGCAGAACATCTTGGTAGATCCGCAGAGAATTCAGACACATTTAGAACCAAACAAGGTTGAAAAGGGCAAATACTAATGCTCTTGTGCTTCACCAACCATTCAGCCCCCAGCCCCAAAAATAGTTAAGACACTTGTAAGTTCAAACCACATAAAAAAGTATCATTCATAGAGCAAAACTCAAGAAGCTGTCCCAGATTAACATTATTCAGAGATGTAAAAGAAAGGAAAAATGTAAAATACAGTGGGCAAAGTTCCAATTAATACAGCATTTCGCAACAGAAAGCTGAGTTCACTTGGACAACTCGGCCGAGAAAGTGTTAGCCAAGGATGAAATGGTTGAGGGGGACACAGCCCTTGTGCCACCAAGTAACCATTTCTTGATCGTCTCCACCACATTGCCATTCTCTACTACAAACTTTGAGTCTTCCTTCCCCTCCAAAGACACCACAATCTGCATATATACAAACACAGTTAATCAACAACCATGTTATCCCTCAAATGGAAATTACCAATAAATAGCTCAATTTTACCTCAGCTGTTGCCGAATTTGCTGGGAAATGATATGTGATCACAGAGTGTTTCTTGAAGTACTTAGACTGCAAAAATTCAACAATTTTTTCTAGAGGAACTGCTTCTTCCTCCTCGTATTTGTCCTCTGCTGCCAATCAGTCCCTCCCGGCTGTCTCTATCTTACCGTATTCATGGGAAAGAGTCCAACTTTACTTAACCCATGAATAATATTCCACTTAGGACATGAAAATAAAAAAAGGTTGGAATTTGAATAGACTGCAAAGTAGAATAAAGGAAGAAAGAGAGAGAAAGAAACTTACATGTTAGGTGGGTCTTCCTCATCGTTAGAGTCAAAATCCTTAAAAGAGGTGGTGTTCAAAAACCGAAGAAGAGTGCTGGAAAAGGCATTTAAATTTCAGTAGAAATTCTACAGAAGAAAGATGAAGGGATTTAGGTAGATATTTTGAAGCCTTATGTATTTTAACGGTGCCGTGAACGACTGATTTCTTATCAATGTTTGCGCCCTATAATGTTTTCTTGAAGTGGAATCCGATAACTGAGGCAAAGTATGAAATCAACAAATATAAGGTTACAGAAGAAGAAGGGGACTTTGTGTGGAATGTGGAAGATAGACAAATAGGGTTACCGGTGACAACCACGAACAAGCTTCAGAGGAGCAAAGGCGACGAGGTGCAGAGCTTCAGAGGAGGCGCCGTGAACGAAACTAAGCTGGAGGTGCAGAACTTTAGCGGAGGCGTCGTGAATTGAACTGAGCTGGAGGTGCAGAGCTTCAATGGAGGGGTCGTGAACGGAACTGAGCGATGGAGGGATTTGGGGGAAGGAGAGAGGTTGGAGGGAAAGAGGTTTACTGGGAATGAAATGTTAGACTAAAAGAGGCAAAGCGGGAATGACATTACTGATGAAAATGTTGGGAGAAGAGAGGCTGCCACATTAATGAAAAAAGTAATAAAAAAGAGAGGTGTGAAAGGCGTGGATGGGTAAAGATGTGGATATAACATTATTGTTTCCTTTTTCATGACCATCAGTAGCCGCCCACTCCATCATATACACCCTATCTCATTTTTCTCTCACTTTTGCCCTTTCTTATTTGGACGCACAAATCGCCACCCATTTCCCTCTAATTTCCTCTACAATCTTCAGCAAAGCTCCTTTTCACCATGTAAAAGGAAACCCTAATCATAATTTTTTTTTTGGCTCTATCTCTGATGCCGTTTGGAAAGGAATTCAGAGTAGGAAGTGGTTTCTTTTTTGCTATAAAAGGGAGCATAGTAGTCTGTTCAAGAGACCAAAGATTTATGAACTTTTGGGGGATTCGAGCATTCTAGAATTTCAAGCTAGGAGAATGGCCAAGCTAAAGAGACGCTATCAAAGAAGGAGAAGCATTATGTTTTTTTTTTTTAATTTATAGCAGGGTAATCTCCCTTTCTAATTCAAATTCATGATTACTATAGTATTAGGACAATGGTTTTGGGAGTTTGCTTTCAATAGGTTTAGGACATTGTGCTATATTGGCGAATTGATTTTAACAATATTTCTGTAAGGGTTAAATCATTCTGGCAACGTTATTATTATGAGTTTGATTGTTAGCCATTCGAATTGCAATTCCTGGTGGGACTCATGAGCATTGGAATTTATTTGAGTTTGAGCTCCTTTAATATTTCTTGTTTTAATTTGGTAATAAGTGGATCTTTAATGATGAAATTGATTCAATTGGGTCTTGGTGTTCACATTCCATGCATCTCATTAATTTCTAGTCATTGACATTGGTATTCTAGCTTTTATCTTGATTTGGACCGAGGGCATTTTCTGGTTCAATATTTGTAATTGGGAGCCTATGGAGATTTGTGAGAGGCTTTGGAAATTAGTGGATTCAACAAATGGGTTTTATTTCTCAATCTCTAATCGATATATTTTATAATGTGTAGATGGTATGATTCTTTTGTTGTTTTATTTTTGGATCCATATGTTATTTGCATGCTTTTAATTAATTTATTTCTATTTCATACCTTTTAATTTATTCTTACTTCATACCTCTTAACCTTTAATCTTAGAACTATCACTTTAGACCTTAAGTAAAAATTCATTATCAATTAAATTATTTTGAAGAACATTTTAGGACTCCAATGGTTGATCCTTAAACTAATTTGTGTTCTAAAGGCCTATTTTAAAAATCTGAATCTACTTGGGTACACAAGCCCTAATGGTTAAACAAAGAGCGCGCTTTCTTTCTTGAATAGCTCCAGGGATTATCTTGTCTCATTCCTTTAAAAGTGATTTCAATGATCACTTCAAATTCCATAGACTATGAGTAGAGGTTTATTCTCCCACACTGTCCTATTTCCTTAGACTGTGAGTGGCAATCAATTCTCCCGCACTATTTACCTCCTTAGGCTGTGAGTGGAGGTTCATTCTCTCACATTGACCTATTATTCTAGGACTTTGAGTAGAGTTTTATACTCTCACACTGTCTTGTTTTATTAGGCTGTAAGTAGAGTTTTATACTCTCACATTGACTTTCATTCTTGGACTTTGAGTAGAGGTTTAGTCTCCCACATTGTCTAAAATTCACTCTAATGGAGGGGTCACAAATCCCACCTAATCAAATTCTCCAATTATTTTTGAACTATGTGGACCTCATAGGTAGTTACCAAGTAAGAAATTTTAGGTTTTTTAGCCTTTATCTTTTCCATTGCATTGATATTAAATTTAAGCATAAACGATCTAGGGTAACCATCTTTAGGGTGGATGTTGTGAAGTGTCTAACACATTCCCTACGCGTAATTAGACTCCCGAATCCTTCCTCTCGTTCCAAGGGCCAATATATATTTTTAAGGATTCCAATTATCCTTCTAATTAATTGGTGGCGACTTTTTTTTCTTTGAGTTTTTCCTTACGCTCCTAAAGTCATAGATGGTGACTTTTTACTGACCGTCATGTTGTGACAATATCAAAAGTAGTATTTTTATAACATAGTAATCTCCCAAGATTAGAGTCACGAGTGGGTAAAATTGATAGGTTTATGCACAAATAAGGAGGTTTATAAATGAAGATAATCTTATATGAAAATGTTTTATGAGACAATTGGTGGTATATTGGGAATGTGAAATATGTGATTTTTTTTTAAATTTTCATTTAATAATGTTTTATATTTGAAAGATTCTATGATGTCCTATTAATTTCATGGTAGAGGTGGTTATATATGATATTACAAGTTTATTTATTTTTTTTCATGTATTATTTTACCTTAGGTTGAGTATTACTTTGGCTACTATTATTTACTTCAGGATATCACTTTTGATAATAAAGATGGACTAAGGAGGGCCTGTGAACTTTGTAATACATAGTATTGTCAATTCGGCCCTACCCAACCATCTTGGGGACTCAAAAAAAATGGGTTGGGTTCAGACTAGCTCATTTTTTATCGAGTTTATATTTGAAAGCCCTAAACCCCGACCCTATAGGGTTTTATGGCCTAAGCTTAAAAAGGACTAAAAGGGTTTAACTAAACAAAAAAATACACAAAATACACAAAAATTAATCACAAAAGTCAACAAAAACATATTCTAAATTATTCAAAACAAAAAAAAAATATATATATATATATATATATATAAACAAAAACAAATTATTCATAATAAACAACAAGTACAAATTAAAAAATAATTTCATAAAATTATCCTAACCCACCATTATAAATTAAAACATTTATCAAGCATTATCTTCAACAATGATATTTAAATTTATTTTAGATGTTGTACCCATTTGGTCTTTTAGATTATCATCATCTTCATCTATCATCCAAAAAGAAAACAATTATTAATAAAATATAAGAAACAAATAAAATCAATAAATATTAAAATAAATCAATAAATATTACCATTAGAAGGAAAATCTAACAACCAATTGTGAGTACAAATAAGAGCCTCAACATTAAAAGAAGACAACTTTTTATATTTGTTGAGAACACGATAATCAATCCTAAAAGCAAATTCAAATGCTACTGTGATAATTGAAAAGCTTAAAATGTTACAAGTCATCCTTAAAATATGAGGAAATCTATGTTTATGATCTTTATAATATTATAACACATTTGTATGTTATCTAAGGCAAAAAAATTATTAAAAAAAGAATTTTAGGCCGTAGGGTCGAGTCCTACCTAAAGAGGGTCAAGCCCGAATAGGCATGCTTAAATTTGAGCCTTTTAAATTAAGATACTAACCCTACCTGAGTCATTTAAAAAGAGGCCGGACTATTGAGTCAGGGCTCAAAATTGTCAATACTAGTATTACCCCACACAAGAGTGGAGTCAAAACAATCCAAAATGTGAGGCTCGGAGGTCACTGTAGACGGATGTCATTTTGGTGTTGAATTGTGCCCAAATTTTTCCATGATCGCTTATTTCTTTGTCTAAATTACATTTAGCTTTGATTCTTATTGAATGCATTTGTCCAATGTTAGTAATATCTGACCTTCATAATATGGAAAATGGAGAAATCCTGCCATATTTAAAAAAGGTAATGTATCATGAGTAGTTTATCGTTCTCCTAACTTTGGTGGTAATTCAATCCTAGGTGGCCAAATTTTGTGCCAAGCGGATGCATGAAGCTATAGCAGAAGAATGGGATCGAGAAATAGCTGATGGCAATGAATGGCGGAGAAGGTGGGAAGCCATTTTTGCCAGTGGCTTTGAGAAGACTGACAATGAAATCTTGACAGACGCAGTTGCATCAGAAATGGTAGGATCTACTGCTGCTGTGGTGGTTCTATCTCGTTGCCAAATTATTACATCTAACTGTGGTGACTCAAGGGCAGTTCTTTGCCGCGGAACTCAAACAATCCCCTTAACATTGGATCAGAAGGTCTTCTACGATCCCTTTTTAACTTACTCTTTGCTATATGTTTATATCTTATAGAAACATGTCTTTGGTTATGTGCGCCTTTTTTATTTTGAATTGCATACACCTTCATTTTATTAAATGAGGGCGTGTTTATTCTGTTCATGCATTGTTTATGTTTATGTTTATGTGTATGTATAAAATTATGCACTTTAGAAGTTGAAAAAAAATACACTTGTGTCACGTTTGAAGTTTGAGATACTTACAACCGTTGAAGGGGAGATAACCGATAAGAAAATCAAGGACTCACCTTTCCCATTTGCTGCCACTCAAACATATTATATTTGGGTATTTGTTATGCTACTCAGTTCAGAGTATCTTTTTATTTATTTTTTTTCTTATAATTCTTTTAAGAAACAATTTAAAATAATTTGGAGAACCCTTGATGTATAAAAGTATATATACTAACTACATTATCATTATATATATATAGATGCCTTCAGGATTGGGATGATGACTGGGCATGTTTGGAATTGTTTTTAAAAATATTGTTTTTTATTAATTGTTTCTAAAAAATTGTTTTTATCAAAAAAAATTTTCAAACAATAAAAAAAACTTGTTTGACACTATTTTTATTAATTGTTTCTAAAAAACAGTTTTCTAAAACTGTAATTGGGAAAACAAAAAACTGAGAGCAAGTTTAAGATTTTTTTTTTGTTTTTGTTCCCAAGTTCATTTAAAAACATAAAGAATATATTAGAAAAATATTTTTTAATTAATAATAAAGTTGTAAATATGTGTTCTCAAATAAAAACCCTCTTCCTTCCCACATTAAAAAACTGTTCTCAAAATTTACATACAAAAAAATATTTTTTTTTGTTTTACAGAAACTATTTTTTATTTTTGTTCTACAAAATTATTTTTAGAAAATAATAAAACAAAAATACTTTCAAACATGCCAAATTTTTTGAATGATTTGTTAAGTTTTGAATTGGAACTTTTATGTCATCACTATATAAAAAAAGATCATATAAAAGTGAAAAGTAAAATATCAACTTATTATTAAATATGTGATATAATTAAATTTTATATACTTTTGAAATTTAAATGTGTTATACTCTTCTACTAAAATTATAATTTTAAAACATATTACAGATTAATGGCATACTGAAAGACAAAATGGGGTGAATTGTATTTCTTAAAATCGTTTTACTAAAATAATAGTTTATAGAAGTTTAAAGTCAGTGAATACAAGATTGAGTTAACTAAGACTTTTTAGTGAATTGAAAAGATAATGCACTGTGAACTTTTTAGTAAGTTGAAAAATTTCAGTGCACTAGTGAAATATTCAGTACCAGTTCGTAGACAAAGTGTTTCAAAAATAAACTTGCAAAAGTAAATGAGATAGAGAAGAGAATTAGTGCACATCAATTTATCCTAGTTCAACCCATCATATATGAGTATACATTCAGTCCCTTTGACTTGCAATGGATTTTTTCACTATTCTTCAACAGATTACAACTAATTTTCACAGCTCATTAGAAACTGGTGGTTTGCACTGTTCACAACAAACTGGAAGGATTATCATCGATCACCTACAATGATTTCCAGTGGTTTTCTCCCCTCATCACAAAGGACTTCCAAGAATAAGAACAATAATGGATAAATCCCTCTCTAGTATAGTAGATGTATACAATAGGGCACACTCTGATTTTTTTCTTACTTTATATCTTAGAAATTAATGTGAAAATTAGATGAACAAAGAATAGATGAATAATGCTTTATACTCTCAAATTTGTTTCTCATAAAGCAAAGATAAAACTTTGAAGAACATAAGTGGAAGGAGCTCACAATACTGATTTTCTGTTTTGGTCTTCGTTCTTCATTTTTTTTTTTCAACTGCAATAGCTTTGCCTTTTACCTTCTTCTTTCTCAAAAGTAGCCATTGAGATGCAGTCGTTCTGTCTCCTTTATTTTTCTGTGTTCCTCTCCATTTTCTTCAGAAGTAGATGTTTTAGGCTTGATAAGAGACTCTTCATTTTCTTTTCGCACGCAACAGGTAGTTGACTCAGACACTCATTTTTTATTTCTTTCTCTGTCATTCTCTCTTGATGGATGCAATGTAACATAAATAGGCTTCTGTGACTTAGCTTATTGAGCTTTTTCACTTCCTTTTTGCATTTGTACTTTGATGTAAATCAACTCCCATAAATGCAAGTCAGAACTTTTTTATCCATATTTCTCTTTCACTTAATTGCGCATCAATTCTCATAAATACAAGTAAGTACTTTCACCTTTTTTGCCTCTTTCAACACGTCCCTTTTCCATTATCCCATGCTAGCTTTCTTCTTATATATTTATTTCCCATAGTCATCTTCCAGTATGGCCTTGAGTTCCAACATGTACAAAGATTTGAATTTGGCACTTGTCGACTTGTCCCTTTGACCTTTCTTTGCCATGATACTTGCACAATCAACGTGAGTCAGCATATGTGATGACTTGGCAACTTTTAACTTTTTCCCACATGTATACCAAGTTAGCTCTCCTTTATCTCTTGATTTTTCTACATTATGTCAAATAAATTGGTGAGATAATGTGAGGCTTAGCATGTATTCTATTTCTTGTTAACCTATTTGCTACACTGTATATCATGAGAGATTAATTTGATGTAGCATATAACGTTTTTGTAATTTTGTAAACTTATGAGACATCATTTAAAAACACTTTAATTAAGGTTGTAAAACTTTGGAGCTAACACATACATGCTTGTAAAATGCTTATAACTAATTAAATATTGATATATGGTTTAATAATACATAAAATAAAACTGATTTATATATGTTAGAGAGTTAGTTAGCCTCTGATTGCTTTGTGTTAGTTAGAGAATTCAGCCAATTAAGTTTCTGTTATGTGCTGTTATGACAGCTAGCAGAGATAACAGTTTATATACCATTTGTATATCGCAGAGCAGTAATTCGGCGAATGCTGTTCTTCTTCATTTTTCTCTTCTTTCTATCACTCTTTCTTCTTCTCTATGAATTCTTCCATGGAGAATCAAGGCACCACAAACCTGTCTTCTTCCTCCTCGAAGTCGAAGCTCTCTCCTGTCATCTTGTCACGCACCATTTCCGTAAAGCTTAAAGAAAGTAACTTCCTGACATTGAAGCAACAGGTCCTCACAGCCATAAGAGAACTCAAGCTCAGTAAACATGTAGAAGATCCGAAAGAGATTCCTCTGAAGTTCTTATCACCAGCAGATGAAGAGAGAGGTCAATACAATCAAGATTATCTTGATTTTCTGCTGCAAGACCAGATGTTAATGTCTTGGCTGTTCTCCTCGGTGACACAAACTATGCTCACTAGAATGATGGGATGCAAATCAGCATATCAGATTTGGGAGAAGGTAGTGCTTTTCTTTGCCTCTCAAACAAAGGATGAGGTAAAGCAATTTCCAACTCCATTACACAGTATCAAGCTTCTTCTCTGGGAATTCTTTCAATATATATGGAACAGATAAAATAGAAAAACAGTTCGTTTCCATCTCCACCTGCAAGTTATCCGCGGAAAGAAGTTATCAGATTTTTTCTTTTTACGTATAAAAAATAGAATGAATTAATTATTTTTAAGCACTTAAAAAGGCATTAAATTGATATTGTATGATATTTCAGTTTTCTTTCTAATGTTCTTATAAATCATTATAGAGAACCATAATTCTATAAAATATCATTTTAGAAATATAATATCTCTATAAACACTTAAATAAAATTATTCTTAAGAAATATAACAATTTGACTGTGATATATATCTCACATAAGAGAGTAATTATAGAATCATATACAAAAATCTGATTTACGAAATAATTCTTTCAAATTTACTTGGTTCTCCTAAATTTTTAAAGGAATTTTATGAGTAAAGTTTATAGAAAGTATTAAAGAAAAAAAAAGAAAATCGTAATGCATAGGTTTACTGTTTTAAGTTCAATTCAGATAGAGATACAGCTAAGTAATTATCAGTTTTCTACGTATATTTATATTTTTAACTTTTCAAACCTTACCCAATAAATTTTTATAAAAAGAAAACTACAATAGTTGTTTTACCATTGTTTTAATTAAGAGATATGTAAGAATATTTGATTACATCTATATTTAAACTACCACAATCTAGACACATTTATTTCACAATCTGTAAAAAAGAAGAAAGAAGAACGTAGACTCATACTTTTTCTCCCACAATTTCAGTAAACAACTTCAAAATATTATTTTCATTGTTAAAAGGAAACTTGTTTTATTCACTTTTATACTATTAAAAGTTGAGAGAATCTCTAGACATTAATTTATTTTCAAGATCTAGCTAGCTTGTGAAAAATTACATATATGCTATTCTTGCATCTTCACCACATTTTTTGTTTCCTTATTAAAGTTTGATTTTGCATTATAGAATGTCCAAAAATTGTCACTCAACTTCTGTAAATTGGGCATAGTTTTGACATTCCAACATTTCATTTTTATATTTTTTTGTCTCAATTTTTTTGACATTAATTAATTATTTTTTATGTCATATATTTTTTTAAAATTTTTTTATATTTTCTTATACTATTTATTCATAATTTTTTTGGTACTATTCATTCTTAAGTAAAAATTTTAAAAAAATTCAAAAACATTTCAAAAAATTCTCAAAAAATTTTGACATAAAAAATAATTAATTAATACCAAAAAAATCATAATAAAAAAAATAAAAAAACGAAATGCTGGAATCTAAACTATAGCCCCAAAATGGGACTGTAGCTTAGAACTTTCCCAGAAAATTTTGGTATGTTAGATTTAAATATTCTGAGTCTAATTATTGAAATGAGCTTTAAATAAGTTGAAATGAGGTTAAATAAATTGAGTCTAATTATTTTCTTAGACTTGGTTTAATTAGACTTAAATAAGCTTTTTGAAAAAGGTAAAGGCAGAGTGTCACGCCCCAAATTCAGGCATGTAATCGATGCAGAGAGCCACCTAGCAACCTACTAGCCTACTCTACGACTCTATGCAACTCAAATCAAAATGAATTAAAGTAAATTGAACCAAGTCATAAATCAAGTACACAAGGTCAAGATTATAGATATGAATCTATCATGCCCTTCCAACATAAAATTGAATAGAGTTTCCTCCAAAATACGAACATTCTAAGTACAACCCACAACCAAAATGGGTGAACAAATCCACCACTTAGAATTTCATAGCCTCAATGGCACCAAAAACAAAAGACAACATCAACATCTAACTAAAACAATCAAATTACACTTGACATGATTAATACAAAATGACCCAATGTACTTCCTAGCTAACATGTCCAAATGTTTTCTCAAAACACTCCACCAACAGGAGAGACGCCTACCATAGCTAGTTGGCAGACTCAGTAGAAAATGGAGGCTCAGAAGATTTAACACCTGCAACTTGATCTAAAAAGGTAAAAAGAAAATGAGTGAGTCACAAAGATTCAGTGGGCTGAAATTCTCTATCAATCCTACATATAGAAGTCACATGACAGTTATAGGAATATAGAATTTAGAAAGGGAATTAACATAAGCAAAAAGGGCTTTAGGAAGTGAACTCATAATAAAGGAACATCTCATAATGTGAAGCCAAGATCATATTATAGGGAGCTGAGTTCAAATGATATAATTAAAATTCTTAAACAATTATCTAAAACTTTTTGAATTATCTTAAATCGCATATATATAATGAGAAGTAAAAATCATAGGAATAAACTTATCAATATAATTATATAAAACATAAACTTCTAAAGATTGTATAATTTCTAATAAAATCAGGAGATAGATCTAGTAGTTCTTCTCATAAGTAACTTTTTCTCATGAAACAATGTATCGCATGCATCTAGAGTAATATCATGGATGAAATAAATCTCATGCTCGTTCCAATGACCTACCTTATAGCTCCCATAACTAGTCCATAGACAACTAATGTTAGACACCTAGGATTATCCTATAGAAGTGAAAACTTCACTTATCAATGAGCTTATATTGCCATGCCTTCACAAATAATTTAAATATAAAATATTACAAATTTACAATACTTTTTCTATAACAAAAACATCTTCAGAAATTTTATTTCAATCACATAATTAAGAATTCAAAAGTTCGCATAGGTAGAGTTTATCCCCAATAATTCTAAAATCACTTTGCATGGCAATGTTGTCATAAAAATGAGATTTTGGGCATAAAAGGGTAATTAATGTAACTCCAAGACTAGTAAAGAACATAATTAACATTTTCTTTTAGTATAAAAGAATAATTAATATAATTTCAAGGCTATCATAAAAACAATTTCATATGGTTCCATATATGTTGTCAAGGTAGAAACTTCGACTCACTATTTAAAAGATTTGATCATACCCAAATAATTCATGTTACTCTTGTTCCTAGGGGGTCCACTTGAGGTCAAACTAGATGGAGCTTCTTAGGAATTTCCTTTCCTCTATTAATATCTTGAAAGCCCCCCAAATTGAGAGTCTATTTAATTGTAAACCAAAGCCTTCATGACAACCATTTCCTAGTGACTTTCGATCGCTTGAAGGGGGAGAAAACTAACTTGATGATTTTCTTCAATAAGGCTATACTATTTCCCATAATAAGCTGCCACAATGATTAGAATGAAAGGAGTTGTGGGGTAACCATTAATGCTGGAAAATTTCACAATTCAAAAATTAAAAAAAACCAAGATCAGTATAGTTTTAGGTTAAAAGAAATTTCTGCAGATTTGAGCACCAAACTTTCTAAAATAGAGGGGCCACTACAAAACATTTATGAATGACCTAATTTCCTATTTTACAATAGTCGTATACTGTAATGGAGATGAAGATAAATTGTTGGAGTTCCTAAACTGGAGGTCGGTGCTTGAAGACTTACAATACTACTACAAAGGAAATTTTTGGTTGCTACAGTGTAACGCTACACTACTTGAGTTACTAGTTTGCTGCCATGGAAACATTGCTAGACGAGCACACGGGTGATGGGAAACGACGAGCTACAGCTTTCCTTGAGAGAGAGATAAAGGAAGGTGATGATGATTCAAGGGAGTGGTTTGGTTATACGAAGAGAAAGAAGTAGATACTTGAGTGTTCTAGAGAGAGCCACATAATCTTGTTCTAAGAAATCTAAGGAAGTACCTATAGAATGCCCAAAATATCTAGTTCTTCTTTACATTTTTTTAATTAATTAAGAAACATTTATTCTCAACCAGACATAATTTGAAAATAAATGAAATTCTCTAAAGAAACTATTACCAAAAAAAATACATAGGTGGTTATTACACGAAGTTAGGGGGCGTTTGATATCGGTGGCCTTTTTATTCTTAGGAATCTGTTTTTTGGGAATTGTGTTTTCTGAGAATCATGATTCTTGGGAATGCTTTAAAATGCATTTGATCGGCCTTAAATATATATGATAATGTTAGTTGGAATATTTCATTTTCATATTTGGTTTAAGTACGTACAACTTTCTTGAGAATCTTTAGACTTTTTACAAATATACCCTTAAACAACCATTTTTTTTTTTTTACTTACTTCTTCATATATAATAATTGATAAATTCCAAATACAAGTTAATTTATATAATTATATTATTTATTATTATTCTAATAATTTTAATAATATTTATATTAAAATTTTTAACTATTTTTTAAAATATTTTTATATTTATAATAATTAATACAAGCTTATTTATCCGTTATTTCTTTCTCTATTTTATTTATTTATATTTATTTTATATATTTTTTATTTATATATATAATTTTTTAGTATTCTAATAATTTTAATATTATAACATTTATTTTATTAAATTTTATTAAATATTTTTATATTTATAAAAATTGATATAAACTTCTTTATCCATTACTTCTTTGTCTATTTTATTTGTTTGTTTATATTTTATATATTATATATATATATATTTTTTTTATTTATATATATAATGTATTATTATTCTAAATTTTAATATAAATAATATTTATTTTATTATATATTTTAAAAATATTTTGATATTTATAATAACTAGAAAAAAAAATACATGACATAGGGACAAAATGAACTTTTTATATTTAAAATTTTTTTCATGTTCATGGGAATTTAAGAATACCACCACCCCCTATGGGAATATTTTAGTGGGAAAGTTGGCCAAAAATGATTCCTGAAAATTTTAATTTCTTGAGAATAATTTTTAAAAAATCTATACCAAACAAAGGAATCTTCGTTTTCTAAACTAAAATTCTCAATAAACTAAAAAGAATCCTCCTACCAAATGCCCCCTTAATGTTAAGGGCTTTAATAATTCAAGGATCATCCCAGATTATGTTAATAAATAGTGTTGCTAAAACATTTGGTGATTCGATCTGTTGGTTAGGTTTTGTAATCTAATTTATGGAAAACAATTAATGCAAGCCTACACATGATTTGCACCTAAATTGCTTAATGTTCTTATAAACTGTGTTGATCTTTGGCTCCCCATTCTAGTATCCAAGCCTTCTATATCTTCTGTTGAGATGGAGACTCACTTGCGTCAACAAATTGGATGAGGCAGTACTTCTTTGATCAGGTTCTTCTCTTCTCTTATTAACAAATTGCTTCATTTTCCCCCCTCTCTTATCTTATTTGCTCATGTGGTTTTTTCCTGTTACTGAAACTAATCAAGGTTGTTTATCATAGAAAAGAGATGAAAGCCAATTTCATAACAAAGAAATACCATTATACTATCGAAATGCATTTGGTTTTTTAAATGATTTGGTATTTTACCTCACTAAATGGGTTTTGGTGAAATTTCAACCAATAGCTGGATGGAGGCTTTTGCATTTTCTTATAGGATTTTTTTTTATATATTAATACTTTTTTTAATTTATATGCACAAATATAGTTTTAAAAACATTTCATATAAAAATTGATTAAATTTTAAATTCAAAATCTTTAAAAACTTATAAAAATTAAGTTGGCAGCATAACTCATTATCAGTTTTAATTTTTTTGAATATATTTATGGAACTAAATTAGGATAAAATTAAGAATTTAATTAATACAAAGTAAATCAGCAAAAAACTTGTATCACTTTGATGGTTCATAAAAACTTGAAAACTTTAATTTATTTGCACAATTATTTATTATTTGGGCCTACCTTGTAAATGGGTTTCTTCCATTTATTGGGAATCCAATTAACGACATGACTGGCCTATGATAGGAATCTGGGCCAGTCAAGATTAAAAAATGTTTAAAAAAAAATGCATGAAAAATCGTAAAAAATTGTGATCATCCTCGTTTATAGCACGACATCATCAAATCACTATCCTCTCTAGAGTTTTCATTGTCCTTGATGGTTCCATAAATTCATCTATACTGGTATGAAAGACCAAGTCATAAGTAACGAAGAATGATGTGGCAAATGCTATAGGGATTTCTGTGTCAAACCCAGTTTCGACAATTGGAACCTCTGCAGGATAAGGAAAATCCTCACTTTGTTCAGGAGATTTTTGACAAGTTCTTCAGCGACACTCTTCACTGAAATTGAGACAAATTGTGAGCACGTTTACATAGATACCAAATTGTTCTCATACTGTTTTCAATTCAATTGTAATTGAAGGAATGTGTGTATGCAGGCACCAAGATCCAGGTGAAGAAAAGGAAAACATAGGGTGGTTGATTCACGGACTCAAGGGAACCGTCCTCTGGTACCTTTCTTGATGAGTAGGATTTGTCACAAAAAGAATGCATTTTATGGTAATTCGTCCAATAATTCTGTCTTTGACTTATGCAGATTTGGCACTCTTAAGATTTTGGATGAGGTCAATAAGATGTCGCAATTTTGGAAAGGGTGACGACCATACTTGACCTAACCTAATCTATTGATGGGTCTTGTTAAACGATTGTGGGTGAAGTTTGATGTTGTGACATAGCCATGAATGTATGCAGAACAACAGCTACTTTTGAGCAGGTGAAGGTGGAGCGGGAAAATCTCAAAGCCAAACTAGAACCTTACTTCCAGGTCTCTTTCTATCTCCTCAAATCACACATACACATGACAGGGCTTGAAAAATGCATAATAATAAAGTGATAAATTAACATGCAGCTGCTGCGCCAAATTGGGCCATCCGAGACTGCTCAGCGCCCCAAGTGAAGTTGAATGGGATTCACTTGAATTAAAAAGCTAGCTGGGGTTCCCTCTTACGTTGCTTTGCCTTTGTGTTATTTTGTAATAACAAAGTTCACTGCTGTAATGTTGCAACTTTCTTAACTTTATACTTCCAATTCTACTTATCAATTTTGGTACACACACACTCTCTCTCTCTCTCTCTCTCAAATTGTTTATTTATTGAGCCCCGTAAATTAATAGAGCTTAGCTATTTACACCATAGAATATTCCATTAAAGACCACTAAATCCAGAGGGCAACATACCGTTTAGCAGAGAGAGGATAGCAGTGTTCATGAATCAGTTATATTTTCTTAAATCAGAGTATGTTTGGTTCTTATAAGCAATAAACGGTAAATTATATAGTATTGTTTTTTGTCACCATTATATTATATAGTACTTATTCACAGTCTGGGCTCTTGTAGCTGAGAGCCGTCTACAGCTGAATATAAGGCTTCGAGCCCTATTTCCTTGGTGCCAAACTTGCCCAGTTGCTACCATATTCCTGTCCTCAAAATGACCTAAATTTGATGGTTGGCAAGGTTGAAGAAGGCACCTTTCTTGTGCCTAAGTTGGGCATAGGTTCTTTGCTCCAGAACCTTCCCGTCTGCCGGATAGACAATTGAATCAAGCTTTTTGATGGTGTTAAGTCTATGACCCACCACAATGGTAGTCCTGCCAACCATAGTCCTGTCAAGTGCTTCTTGCACAACTTGTTCTGATTGCACGTCCTGAGCACTTTTTGCTTCATCTAGCAATAGTATGGTTGCAGTGGCGGAGCTAGACATTCTTCATTGGAGGGGCTAAAGAGCAAAAAATTTATACAATTTTAATTGGAGAGGCTAAAGAACAAAAAAATAACAAAAAAACTACACAATTTTGTAGAATGCACACTATAATATAAAATTTTAAAAAAATTTGGGGGGCTATAGCCCCCACACCCCACTACTACCCTCCGCCCCTGTATGGTTGGGTTCCAAACTATGGCTCTTGCAATTGCTATTCTCTACTTCTGTCCTCCTGACAATTGTCCTCCCCTTTCCCCACCTTCTGTTTCATATCCATCTTTCAGTGATCTACATTTGAAAAAAAGAAAAATATGCACTCAATTACTTTTTCCACACCAATGATTGTTGCTACCAAACACATGGAATTTCAAACTCTACAAAATCATGCTTACATTCCCATTTTTCATATGCTTTATTTGGTATTTTTGTTCGATGGAAATTGACTTGTTCTTTTGGTTTACAATACTTGCATCCTACTCTTTCCCTTTGAGCTATGCCCAAGTGACATCGCCAGGTGTGTTCAAATGTTATGCAAAATTAGGCTTCTTTTAATAAAAATGAAGCCATGTATGCCTTGATCTTTATTATTTGTCAAACATCATGAGTCAAATTTGATTGTTAGGCATGTGAATTATACCTAGCCATTTTGGGTTAATTCAATTTTTTCAAATGGTTGTGAATGTGAAGGGTGAAAGCTGATGAAAATATGCATGGAAAACTTACGAAATGAACTCATGAGCATTTGCAGCTCTTACAGCCTCCACCACTTCATTCTCTGTTGCGTCTTGCTTCCCAAACAAAATATTGTCACGGATGCCACTGCTATTGAGGTTTTGGCAAGGTCAGAAGTCATGCTTCCAGCATCAGTTATGACCTTACCAGTGCTGACCAATACAAAAAATGTCTTAAACACATACCCTGATTTCTCCCTTTAGCACCAATGTGCCACCGAACCAGAAGTCCAAAAAACCCATGACATGAACGATAGGCACTGAGCAGAACCCATTCCAATGCCCGCTAGCCAAGACTTCTTCCTCACTTCCTTCCTTGGTCTCTCTTGAGCCTCATCAAATAATTTTAGAACCATTGGGTGCTTCCAAATGAAGTTACAATTCTATGATTATAAACTGCCTCAGCTGCAATTTGAGTGCTTTGATTTTGAACCTAACAAATTTTGTTGAAAGTGCAGAGAGCAACACCTTTCTTGTATAAAAGCAAAGTATTGTAAGCGGTTGCACTGCTATTATGACAAGAGCAAGCTTCCAAGCCACCGCAGGCTCTGTGATCATTGCAATTGTCACAGCAGAAGTGGTTTGAACTAATAAGGAAACTCGGTCTGCAACGAGGGACTTGACCAAGGAATCCTCATTGCTCAACCTTGAGCATAAGGCTCCAGTAGAATTTTGTTCCTCATTAAACCAAGCAGTTTCAAAGGCTAGGATCTTCTCCAGCATGCACAATCTGACCCTTTTGGTTAACTTCTCTCCCATATAAGCAAAATTGTAGTGTTGAAAAAGATTGAGAATGACAGAAGCAAGGGAGAGGAAAGAGAAAATTAAAGAATAAGTCCTGATCCTGTGACGCATTTCCTCATGACTTTCAAAGTAAAATGCAGAAATCACACCCCCGATGGTTAAGGCATATATGGGTTGAACTGAGGCATAGGCTATAGCTGAGAGGCTTCCGATCAGACCCTGTCTCCACTCAGAAGCATTCAAAGAAAGAAGATGTGGAAAAGAAGGTGGAGGGTGAGACACAAGAGAGGGAGTATCATCAGGCAACCGTGACTTTGGGAAGATGATGGCAAGGCTTGACCTAGCAGTGCTTGGTCGATCAGCACTAAATTGATCTTTTAAAAGAGTGGGGTATAGACAACAAAAAGTTCTATTACTTTAGACAATGCATCATCCAATGATAAAATAAATATCTTGAAGGAACCACTTTGTTTGCATGGTACCTTGTTATGTAATGGTGAGTTTTTTCATGTACGGTGTTATGCCCATATTTTAAATCTTATTGTTCAAGAAGGTTTGAAAGTGACAAATGATGCATTGCATAAAATTAGGTAGAGCATAAAATATGTGAAGGGGTCGGAAGGAAGAACCAAGAAATTTGAAGAGTGCATTCAAGAAGTTGGTATCCAAACCAGAGTTCATTTGCATTTAGATGTGTCCACTAGATGGAACTCCACATTTATGATGCTTTAAAATGCATTAAAGTATAAGCATGCATTTGCAAGCCTTCAATCGAATGATAGGAATACAAGTATTGCCATCAATTAAAGAACGGGCCAAAGGAGAAAGGATGTGTGAATTTTTTAGCCCATTTTATGCGATTACAAACTTGATCTCGGGTTCTCATTACCCAAATTCTAACTTATACTTCATGCAAGTTTGGAGGATAGAGTGTTTGTTGATTGCAAATTTAGATAATGAAGATGCGGTTTTAAAGGATATGTGTATTAGGATGAAGGAAAAATTTGACGAGTATTGGAATGATTATAGTGTTGTGCTTGCACTTAGAGCAGGTCTTGACCCACATATAAAGCTTGCCTTATTGGAGTTTTATAAAGATATAGACATGTTGCAATATTGGAAAGAGCATAGAAGTAAGTTTCTAAAATTATCCACTATGGTTTGTGATATCTTAACTTTTTCAAATACTATAGTCGCTTCGGAATCAGCTTTTTTTTTTGGTAAAAATAATAGTAGGGAGGTTTAAACCTAAGCCTTCCTACAAACTACCCAATGCCCTCACCACTAGACCACACCTAGTGGTTTGAATAAGCTTTTAGTATTGGTTGTCGTATTATGAACAAGTTCCGAAGTTCTCTCCTTCCAGAAAACATGCGAGCTTTAATTTGTAAGCATAATTGGTTACATAGTTTTACTCCTAAAGGTAATATACATACTTGAATCCTTGTGATTTATTGTTATTTATTTCTATGGCTAATTATATATTTTTGTCAACTCTTTTACTTTGTAGATAAATGTGATACAAATATACCAAGTGATCTAAGTCAAACAACTTAATCAAAAGGCGGATTCAAATATCATTATTGAAGATAATGAAAATAATTGAAAATGATGTTTGAAACAATTGATAAGAATTGATTTTAGTTATGGTATGGATTTATTTTAATTATGAGATGGGTTGGTTTTGTTGAAGTTTAACTTACTTTTGATTATGATATGTATTGATTTTGTTGTTGATTTTGGTTATGACATGGATTGGTGTTGTTGAAGTTTAACTTATTTTAGTTATAATATGTATTGATTTTGTTGTTGATTTGGATATGCTTATGACATGGATTAATTTTGGCTATGAGATGAATTATTAGGGTTGTTCATTTGTCTTTAATTCATTTAGCATTTCAATTTAGTCATTTACAATTGGTCCCCAATGAGTCTTTGCAGCCTTATAGGCTTAGCCCCTTATAATTTAAATTAGAAAAAAACTAAAATTAAAAAAATGGTTGGCGAGCCAGTATGGCCGAATATAGGCTCCTGTGTGTGGGTCATTATGTTTGACAATCTTACTCGCTCAAGAGTAGATCTATCAATATGGATTAGCCCAACCTAGCCCAGCCCAACCCAAAGTAGACCATGAAAATATGGGTTGGGGTGACACCACAATCCATATTTTAAATTGATTGTCAAATCCCTAGACTAGCTCAGCTCTTGGTGACCCATGTGCCACACATATTTTTTTATATATTTTTTGTAATTAATATTTTCACTAAACTACTTAACAAGTATATCTCATTATCAGTAAATTACATCAAAGTTTCGGTACGCAAATTACATAAATTTTTTTTATCAAAGTTCCAATTACAATATAAATTACTACAATAGTTTAAAACATAGAGAAATAAAAATGCAAAATAGTTACATCAAAGATTCCATATCAACCATTTTGTCTTCTTCATCTTTGTCTTCCTCAACAAAAGCATTGTAACGTTGTCTTGACAATGAAGAAGTCTCAAGTCTTGAATCATCTTTATTTACTATTCACAATTATAAAAATTAAAAACAGTAAATCTTAAATCTTAATGGTCATTTCATTAATCCTCCTTTTTTTCAATTTTTTTCATGTTCCTGTGGGCTAACCCGGCCCAGCCTTGCCCACAGTGTGAGGGATCACCCGGTATTTTTGAAATATGGGTTGTTACCTATCCCATATTTCAATCTAAATGGGCCAACCCTGTGAGCTTATTTTGAGGTCTATTCAAGATACTTATGGAGTTTTCTTACCATTTTTAATTTCATTTTAATTTTTTTTATTTGGGCATTAGCCTCTTTCTTTTCAGAATTGTTGTGGACATTTTTATATTGGTTAAACCATGAATCCAACCAAGTAAGGGAGTGTGAATAGATATGTTCAAACAGGAGGACAAATCCAAACCACATTTTGTTGGGTACTGTCGCAACTCTTCACTTTCAGCGAAACCTTTTCCAGGTGCTAGAGCAGTATTGTAATAGACTTTCGGCGTGCTCCTTCCTTCCGCATTTTGTTGGGTAAGCTTTGCAATCTCTATTATCTTCTTTACATTTGATCCTTTGTCCCATCTTCTGATGGAAACGGGACTAGAGATTGCCTCCTCCGATGAGGAAAGGGAATCCATTGCTTCCATTAGCAGCGAAGGGGATAATACCTCTAGTTTGGGAAACAACAGTAGTGAATTGGGTTCAGGTTATGAATGGGTGACTGAGGATATCAAAATTTTATCATCTTGTATACACATCGATCATCTACCAATCATAAGAAAAATCTTACCTATTTCAAACTGGGATGAATGTGCTTTTGATATTGAAGCTTGCCCACACGAGGTACTAGTATGCGAGGGTAGCCTAGGAAACCAGTTTTTTACCTTTAATTATTACTTTATAGAGAAAGTTGGAGCTTCCCTGCCTCTAAGAAAATTTGAGATGAACTTGTTTTCCTTTGTTAATATTGCCTCCTCACAACTTCACTCCAATGGCTAGGGGTTTCTATTGGGGTTTGAGTGATTATGTACTATACTCAGAATACGCCCTCGGCTATATGTGTTCTTTTATTTCGTTATGCTGAAAGATCTGAGCAGAGGGGCAAATAAAGGATCAAGGTATCTATATCTATTCGCTCAAGCTCACTTGTCAATCATGAAGCCGATTGAGGAGTTGGCTAAATATTGGAAAAGTCAATTCTTCCAAGTGACAGTGCTTAAGTCTGGCCACAAGAATGCCTTTTTCTTCAATAAATCTAAATGGCCACCATTTTCGTTGCAGTGGCAACAAGCTTATACTACAATTGGGACCTATGCGACTGAGGAATTTGGGAATGAAGCCAAATGGGTGATCTCTCACTTAAAGTCCCTTGCTTGTGATATGGCTAAAGATGTCTGACTAAAAGCCCTAGATTTAATAAGTAAGTAATGCTAAATAGTTGTTATTTTAGAAATGTGAAGTTATGGGATCCTCCCCTAACCTTTACGTCACTCTTATGTTTGTGCAGGAAATAACGTGCCTTCGGACATAATGTCAAAACTCCAAAAATTAGTTATCACTCTTAAAGCGGCCAATTCCGAGCAAGCTACTCCCAACATACCATCGGCCTCAAGCCGACCAAAAGATGGTGAGGAACAAGTAGCCACTAAAGTGTAAGCAGTTCTTGACCTAGGGGAAACCTTGGTCTCAAAAAGTAGGGGGAAAAGGTCACTTAGTGCCTTCGCCAACAGGGACCCTCGTCAGGAGCTCGAGCCCGAGCCCCCACTATAGCCCACAGTACTAGAGGTGCAAGTTTGGGCAGTGTTTCCCTACCCCCGTGATTCTAGATCCAAACCACCTGTTTATGTCATTGTGAAACTCGAACTTGAGGGCAAGTAAACTAATCAATGACACCACCATACTACCTACTTATAGGGCAGCTTTACAGGCAGCCCCCCTTGGTGCACTGCTTCAATACTCAACTAGTAGCCATGCTCGAGGAGCAGTAGTGAGCATTGAGCTTCAACATCGATTTACCGCATTAAACGAAGAAGTCCGCAACTTAATCGAAAAGATAAAGGAACTTAACTATGAATTGGACAATTGTAAGAAGCAACTGGACAAAGCTAGCGAGGCACGATCACTTATAGCCCAATCCTGAGCTAATGTAGAGGCTGCCAAAAGTGAGACTGAAGAGTATCCATCCCGAGCTTCAGATTTGGAGAAGTAGGTATAAGAGTTGAAGCAAAACCTAGCAGTTTGCATTAGTGCTCGGGATTCTTTGTGTTGAGAGAAAGATACTCTCACTAAAAAAATGGAAACGCGTCTACGACATGCCTGAAACTCTAAGAAAAGAATGTGTGACTAGGCTGAAAGGAAAATAACCCTGAACTATGCAATGGCCTATCATGAAGGCTTTAAAGCTTGCAGAGATCAAGTACGAGGGTTATTTCCTACAATTACTGCTTATTCATTGGTATACTTTAAGGTTTTTAAGAATGAGAGCCTTGTTGACTTCAGCGAAAGTGACGAAGGCTAAGGGGAAGATGACTTCGCGGTTAAGGACTCAAGGCATGATGGTAACTCGTCCTCGAAAGGAAACCCCGAGTAAAAAACCATATTTAAAAATATGACTTGCTTTTGAATAAGTGTTTTTTTATAAGTAGTTGTTGAATCTTACCCTTGTGAAAGGAATATTAAGAAATTAAGAATTTCCAGCGCATTGTATTTTTTTTTTTTTTGTGCCTGGAAAAATATGGTGTTGAAGTAAAAGCTGAGGTATGTGTAAACCATTCTATTTTAACATGGGTTACGGTAGTTAGGGCATTTAGACCAGAGCAGGTATAGTTTAAGACAGTTTATGTTGGTAAGGGCATTTGGACCCTTTGAGGACACTTACGTTAGTTTGAGCTAGCTTGACTGACTGTATATAAGGCAATATAAGTGCAATGTGAGCAAATGACATAGTAGAGTATATTTATTCATATAATTTCAAGTTAGATACATCCCAGGTTTGAGGAACAACTTTTTCTATTAAGGTTTCTAATTTATAAACACCTTTGTGTAAAACTTCTTGTATCCGATACAAGCCTTCCTAGTTGGGACCAAGCTTGCCTTTAACTATAGGAGTTTGACTGACATCAGCCCACCTTAAAACCAAAGTCCCTTGGTCAAATTGTCAAGGTCGAGCAGAAGCGTTATAGTATCAAGTTATCTGTTACTTGTAAACCAGCATTCGCACCCTGGCTTTGTCTCGTTCCTCATCCCAAAGGTCCAAGTTCACCTGTAGAAGCTCGACATTATCATTAGGTTTATACTGCTGCCACCTCCAGGTTGGCTCATCAACCTCGACAGAGATCATGGCTTCAGTACCATCGGTGAGCTTATATAGTGATTCCCTAGTTAGAGTTTGAGAGGTCATGCAGTATGACCATAACACCTAAGGCAACTCCTTAACACACTAACCTTTAGCCCGATCAAGTTGCTTTTTAAGCCTTCGAGGATAATATGATTGGCTGCTTCACCTAATTAGGGGCAAGTCTCCCCTTATTAAGGTACTTTTGACTGATGTCAGCCCGTCTTAAAACTAGGTCCCATTTTCTGAATACTCGGGGTCGAACAAGAGCATTATAGTACTTGGAGATAGGTTGTTTATACATGATCATTCGAAGGCGGGCTTTTTCCCTCTCTTTGTCCAAAAGGTATAGATTTACCTATATTTGTTCTTGATTCGATGCCAGGGAATAATGTTGTCTTCGCCAACTTAGTTCACCTACTTCAACCAAAATCATTGCTTCAGCCCCATAGTTAAGCTTGTATGGAGACTCTCTCATGAAATATTTATGAGTTGTTCGATAGAACCAGAGTATCCGTGGGAATCTTCTGTCCATCAACCTTTAGCTTGATCAAGCCTCTTTCTTAGCCCTTCCAAAACAATTTTGTTTACTAATTCTACTTGACCGTTGGCTTAAGGATGCTCCACAGTAGTGAAGTTAAGCCATATCTGCAGATCGGCACAAAATTTCCAAAAGCCAGTATCAACGAACTAAGTTCCATTATCCATCTTTATTGTGTAGGGTTTTCTAAACTTGTTGTAAACACTAGATTTTGTCCCCAAAAAAAAATAATAATAAAATTATAAAATTATAATAATAATAAATAATAATAAAATGAATAAAAGCAAAAAATGAATAAAAAATATGTGGTAACAAAAAGAAAAGAGAATTAATTAAAAACAAAAAAAATAAAAAACAAAAAAATAAAAAAGAAAAGAAGAGGAAAAGAGGAGAGCTCAAAGCTTTTTTGGTAGCCCAAACAACAAAAAACGCTAGCCCAGCCACAAGCCCAATCTGTCAGCCCAACACACTCAGCCCATAATCCCAAC
>JASKGM010027190.1:0-27071 GCA_034509205.1 Ceratonia siliqua | reverse complement strand
CCAAACATGGGAATGTTTTATTCCCAAATCACTTTCCCAGTAATCTTAAGATATACCCTCTACCAAACGCCACCTAAGGGGGAAGACAGCAGAATTCAAAAAAACTCCAACTTTGTCTAGCTTACCACCATTACTAGCCCCTAATTCACCCTAAATTAGGAACCCAACCATCAAACGACTAAGTCTTGCAGAGCTCAAGGATAGGCGTGATAGGGGATTATGCTTCAACTGTGATGAGAAGTTCTCCCTTGGTCACAAATGCAAAAAGTTGTTTTTAATTGAAGGAGTATTTCTAGTAGCAGAAAGTGATGGGGATGAAGAAGAAGAAGGTCCAGTAGTAGAAGAGGAATTTCCTGAAATCAGCCTGCATGCTATGACTGGGATGTCAGCATCTAAAACAATGAGGATCTAGGGAAGAGTAAAAGGTGTAGCCATCACAATTCTGGTAGACTTGAGTAGCACTCATAATTTCCTAAGTTCTGTGTTGGCAGCTAAGGTGGGAATCCAACCTGAGAAGAGAGAAGATTCGAGGTAACAGTGGCAAATGGAGAGAAGATGTCTAGCAGTGGCTTGTGTACAGACCTGCTACTTAATATCCAAGGTGTAGAGTTTATGGTGGATTTTTATCTTCTATCCATAGAAGGCTGTGATGCTGTCCTAGGAACTCAGTGGTTGAAATATTTCGGTCCCATTATTTGGGAATTCAAGGAATTGTGGATGCGCTTCTTTTGGAAGGGTCAAATCGTGGAGTTGCAAGGATCAAGGAGTCCTTCTAACATAATTTATGAACAAAACACTGTGGCAAGAAGTATACAAAAGGGAAGTCGAGTTTATATCCTCCAACTTAATGCAATCCAGCTAGGGTTGGAACAATTTGAGGAAGGAGCTATTGAGCCTAATTTTCAACAATTATTGGAAACATATTCTGATGTTATCAAAGAACCCAGCAGCCTCTCTCCTTCAAGACCTTACGACCACCAAATTATTCTCAAGGATGGTAGAAAACCAGTTAATGCCAAACCTTATAGGTACCACTACTACCAGAAGAATGAAATCGAAAAATTGGTCAGGGAAATGCTGGTATCAGGAGTAATAAGGCCAAGTAACAGCCCCTATTCTTCTCCAGTGCTATTGGTAAAGAAATATGATGGATCATGGAGGATGTGCATTGATTATAAGGCTTTGAATGAAGCTACCATCAAGGACAAATTCCCAATTCCAGTAATTGATGAGTTACTTGATGAGTTACATGGATCCAAGTTCTTCCCTAAACTTGATTTGAGGTTAGGCTATCATCAAATTCAAATGAATTTAGATGATGTGGAAAAAACTGCATTTCGCACACATCAAGGCCACTATGATTTTCTAGTGATGCCATTTGGGCTCACAAATGCTCCTGCATCCTTTTAATCGGCCATGAATGAGGTATTTAAAGACTATCTTACAAAATTCGTCCTAGTATTTTTTGATATTCTTATATATAGCCAAAGTTGGGAAGAACATTTAGATCATGTTAACCAAGTTTTGCAGCAGTTAAGAACCCACAAATTCTTTGTTAAAAAAGAGAAATGTCAATTTGGCCAAAGGAAAGTCAATTATTTGGGGCAAATTATATCATGCAAATGAGTAGCTATGGATTCAGAAAAAATCTCAGCTATGGTTGCTTGGCCAAACCCCACCACTTTGAAGGCTTTGAGGGGATTTTTGGGTTTGATAGGGTACTACCGAAAATTTATCAAGAATTATGGGTTAATTGCTCAACCATTAACTCAATTGTTAAAGAAGGACGCATTCCACTGGAATTCTGAAGCAGAGAAGGCATTTGAGGAGTTGAAGGTAGCGATGGTGGCTGGAACTGTGCTAGTAATGCCAGACTTTACACAGCCATTCGTGGTAGAATGTGACGCTTCTGGAAGTGGGATAGGTGCTGTTTTGATGCAGCAAGGACGGCCAATTGCTTTCTACAATCAAGCTCTACATGGTAAGAACTTGGGTTTATCTACTTATGAAAAAGAATTGTTGGCTTTGGTTTGTGCAGTCCAAAAATGGAGACCATATCTGCTGGGAGTACAGTTTATTGTTAAGACTGATCATAAAAGTCTTCAATATTTGTTGAGCCAAACAATTACTACAGTGGCACAACAAAAATGGCTAGTGAAGTTGATGGGGTATGATTTCAGAATTGAATATAGGAGGGGTCACGAAAATGTAGCAACAGATGCATTATCATGCCAATGGGAACTTCAACTTAATGCCATCTCTACACCAATTCCAGATTGGTTAGAAACAGTGAAGTCAGAAATAGCAGCCAGTTCATATTCACAGAGTTTGATTATATCACCTTTGAAAAGGCAATGGGACCATGGGATTTCTAGAATGGGATCATCCTATATAAGGGAAGAATTTTTCTACCCTTTGATTCCAAATTAATTGCTGCCACCATTCAGAAATTCCATGCAACTACTCATGAAGGTATGTACAAAACCTTATCCAGATTAAGAAGCACTTTTTCTTGGAAAGGAATGAAAAATCAAGTACGCAAGTACATTCAGGAATGCTTAGTGTGTCAATGCAGCAAGGTGGAGAATACCAAACCCTCGGGATTGTTGAACCCCCTTCCTATTCCACACAATGTTTGGACAGATATTTCAATGGACTTTGTGAAAGGACTGCCTATTTCAAAAGGGAAAACAACTATCCATGTGGTGGTGGACAGGTTTTCTAAATTCAGCCATTTTATTCCCATTTCTCACCCCTACACAGCTAGCTCCATTGCACAAGTATTTTTTGAGAACATTTTCAAGTTATATGGCATGCCATCCACCATTGTTTGTGATCGGGAACCAACTTTTACAAGCATATTTTGGAAAACATTGTTTCAACTGAATGGAGTCGAGTTTAATTTCAGTTCAGCTTATCATCCCCAAACGAATGGTCAAATGGAGGTAGTTAATCGAACACTTGAGATGTATCTTCGTTGTTGCACAGGGGACAATCCCAACGAATGGTTTATGTGGCTACCTTGGGTTCAATACAACGAATGGTTTATGTGGCTACCTTGGGTTCAATATTGCTATAACACTAGTGTGCATTCATCCATTGGAAAGACCCCCTATGAAATTGTGTATGGCCGCTCCCCACCTTCATTACTAGCTTATGTGCATGGCACTTCCAAGGTGGAATCTGTGGATCAATTTTTGCTAGCTAGAGATCAAGTATTGTGGGACGCTAGAGCTAATTTGGTGGTGGTTGGCCAAAGGATGAAAAAATATTATGATAGTAAGCACAAGGAGGAGTTTCTAGTGGGTGAATGGGTATTTTTAAGACTCAAACCATATCGGCAACTTTCAATAGCCCAAAGAAAATATCACAAGTTGGCTCCAAAATTTTTTGGTCCTTTCAAAATATTGGATCGAATTGGGACTATGGCTTACAAGCTAGACCTTCTTGCAGACTCCAAGCTTCACCCAGTTTTTCATGTTTCTGTCCTAAAGGCACGAATTGGGGCTCACAAGCAGGCATAACCTCTTTTACCACTTGCCCCTGCACATTAGACAGTTCATCCCATCCCACAAGCTATCTTGGACCAGCGCACTATTCGAGGCTACTAGGAGTACTTAATTCATTGGCAACATTTGTCACCAGCTGATGCCATGTGGGAGGAAGCTGAATCCTTGAAGACCCGCTACCCATACTTCATCCTTGAAGACAAGGATGATTTAACGAGGGAAGGAGTTGTTAAACCTCCAATTCAAATGGTCTATGCTCCGAAAGAGTAAGAAACCCCCAGTTAGATTCGTATACTCCAGAAAGGGAAAGAAATCAAATGCACATGGCAATAATCAGGGGAAGTAATTGAAAGGGGAATTACCATTAATGATCCGGAATCTCAGCAGAAGGGGAAAGAACATAATTACTGGAAGGAAATTCAATCAAATCTGGTCATTAATAGGGAATTAATGATGGGTTGCGTTTTTTAGTATTATAATAATTCTGATTAGAATGATTAATGTAAAAAATAATGTCTTTTAATTTTGCATTATGGGTGTCCTTTAAATTTGCTATTTCCTTTTTTATGTAAGTTATCTATAGACTACTTATAGTCTGGAAAATTATGAACTAAGTCATCCGAGTATTTTCATCCATTCAACTTGTGTTGAATCAAGGAGGCCCAGGCACCTCGAATTGCCTACTCCAGGAGGACTAGGATCCCTTGAACAATCTCAAATTGTTTTCTCTATTTAACAAAATAGGGAAGTTGAGGAAAACTGACCCAAGAGCCTTACTAGTCACCAAATACTACACCAGATCAGCTAGGAGGGCACGTGACAACTAAATAGCCCTAATTACTGCAATGCGTAAACAATCTAAAAGAGAACAACAAAATGATTTTTGATCACTTCTAGGAAGCTGTAGTTTGAACTAATTCTTGAAAACAATCTGTTTTTGGGAACATAAACATGATCTTCTTTGTTCTCGTTACTTTTCCAATTTTCCTTAGATTTAATATGCTTATTGTTTTTTGAAAACTTATCAAACTAATTAGCGATGTTCGTCTAGACATTGATTTATTTGTACTTCTTTCCTCTCTAACAAAATGTTTTCTTTTATCCAATATATATATATCCTATCAGGATTAAGTATTCCTGCTATTTCTACGTTTTAACCAATATATGTAATGCCTTCCTGCTATTTCTATGTTCTAACCAATATATGTAAGACCTAGATAAGCCCCAAAAAAAAATTTAATTGAAGTCCAAATATAGCCCATAACCAGGTACTTGGGGAATTGTAAAACATACCTCCAAATTAAGGACACTGAAAAAATACTGACCCTGCAACTTTCTTTCCCTAGTAATGATACCTACTAGTCTATAGTAGTTTATGGAATGGAAGAAATGCATTAAATCCTTGTATCAATATTAGACCACTGGTTCATTATTTATATAATTATATGCTCTTTTGACCTTATAATTATTTGATTTTTCGTGTTTGCTGCATCACTTGGTGATATTACTATGAGAGGGCTGTAAGCAACTACAATTATGTTTTACATTCTAAGAAATTTCTGATGCCGGAGAAGAACCTATGAGGAAATTCAGAAAATGCCATCGGAAGCAACTATTTTGTTTGCTATGGGGATGCTTTAAAACGTTCAGTAGGTACTAGTACAAATAAACAAATTTTTAGTTTCTAACTCATCAGCATCTCCACTAGAGCTTCATGAAATTATAGCAACACAAAATTACTACTGCACTTGAAGGTTGTTAAGAGTAATTAGGCTGTGTTAGTAAGGGTATTTTGGTCTTTATGTCTGTTGCACTGTACCTTCTCCTTTCTGTATATAAATACAAGATCACCTGTCCAATGTGACTAGGTTTTCCAATATCTCTCTCTTGCTTTAACATGGTATCAAAGCCTAATTCTAATTTTTGAAACCCTAAATCCCCAAATTTTTGAAACCCTAATTTCCCAACCTCACAGCAAGCTTCCCTCCCTTGTCACAACAACCTCTCTCTTTTTCAGCATGGTTAGGACCACGACGATGATGCGCATGAGCTAAGAGGAATCATGCATGTTCTGTGGCGTTTAGATGTCGTCATGGCCGGCCTTTGAGTTGTGGTGGTTGTGTGGTGGTGTGTCGGCGGTTGGAATCACATTTCCGGCTTGACAAACGGCAGAAAATGAAGGCAAACGGTGGTTCTTCGCTGTTAGGGGTTGTGACTCGTGTGGAACAGTAGGTATAAGCTGTTTTCTTCCCTTGGGAAGTCCAATTGTGGTATGATTGGTGCATTTGGTGAGTTCTCTGTGCATTTTTGAGTGTTGTTCAACTTGATTGTGATTCATTTAGCACATTTGGTGCATGTATGGTGTGTTTTGGATATTTTTGGTATTGTTCACTTGCTTGGTGTGGATTTAGTGTGTTCAATGGATGAAGAGAACGCCTAGGTTACTCAACTTCCCTCTGGAGGTGTTGAAATCCATAAATTGGTTTTTGAATTAATTCCTGCACCTACAAAAATCACTGAAAAGAAGTTGGAGGGTCTTTGCAATTACCCTCAATGGAAAAAGGCGGTGGAGATGTTCATCTATGATGTTGAGATGGAGGATCATTTGACTCGTGATGCTCCAACGAGTGAGTTAACAAAGAGAAAGTGGATTCGAGAGGATAAACGTCTATATGGACTGATCAGTCAAACCTTAGAGGTTTGGATTGAAGATATCACCACTCACTATGATACGGTTGAAGACCTCTAGGAGTACTTAGGGTCCTTATATTCAGGGAAAGAGGATACGTCCTCTATTTATGATGTGGTTCAGGAGTTCCATTGGGCAGACCAGAAGGATGCCTCACTAACTGATCACTTCACTTAGTTTAAGAGAGTGTATGAAGTTCTTAATACCCTGATGCTCGTTACCAGTGATGTGAGGGAGATGAGGGAACCAAGAGAGCAGTTGGTTGTCATGTGCTTTCTTACTAGTCTCCGGGATGATTATAGTGCTGTCCATTCACAAATTCTAACTAGGACTGATAAGTTAAAATTACAGGATGTGTATTTTCGCCTTCTTCGTACTTCTAAGGAGTCCTCTAAAAGTCAGGATGGACCCAGTGACTCTTCTGCTTTTGTGGGTGCTAGTGGGAGAGGTGATCGTGATGGACGGAGTGGTGGACGTGATATAGGTGATACTAGGATAGTCGGTAAGAAATCACGGCATATTAAATGTAACTTCTCAAAGCTTCTAGCCAAGCAACAACGATTTGCAAACACTACTGCTCAAGAGAGTGTCCTAGGGAGTGATACCAAGGAGTTTCCAATATAAACCTATGACAGCTTATGAGTTTGCCTGTTATACACAATTCCAGGCCACCCAGTCTGCTTCACCTTATACAGCCAATGTTGTTCCGACTGGTATTTCCACTGCTTGCCTTTCTTCTACACCGAGTGTTTGGGTCATTGACTCAAGTGCCACATATCATAAGACAAGAAGCGCATGTATTCTTTCTTCCTTTTTCTAGCATCTCATCTACTTAGTGTTACCTTAGCCGATGACTCCACCTCACCGGTTGTTGGTAGTGGCACTGCTCACTCCACACCTTCCATATTCCTATCCACTGTGTTATACTTATCCAAATTTTCGTTCAATTTAATGTCTATTAGCAAAATAACTAGTGCCTTAAACTACAGTGTTGAATTTTTCCCTGGCCATTGCCTTTTTTAGGTTGCACCTGTTTTGTCCATGATGTGCATCGTCAGACTTTTAAACTTGATCCTCAATCTTTGAAATGTATATTCGTTGGCTACTCTCGATATCAAAAAGGGTATCAGTGTTTTCCTCCTGAGTTAGGAAAGTTTGTTGTGTCTGTTGAGTTTGTTGTGTCTGTTGATGTCACTTTCTTTGAGATTACCCCTTTCCAGTCTGAGAGTCTTGTGTCGTATGCCTCTCTAGATGAGTTTTTTGGTTTATTGTGTCCACCCACTGGTGTTTGATGATGTTGCACTTGTGCCCTACCGTCCCCTATCACCCACGTCTATTCCTGCAGACCTCGTGCCCCTGCCTTCCCTCAGATCTGCAGCTACTAGATGTACCGGTCGTTCTTCTGGAGACCCTTGACTCAGCCGCTACCACTTTCCTCGTCCCCGGATCCGCCGCTTGATCTCTCCATCGCCCTATGGAAAGGTAAACGCTCTTATACCTATCATTCTTTTCTTTTGTTTGCTTTGACCACCTCTCTCCTCTCTTTCAATCTTTTGCATCCTCCCTAGGCTCTAGGTCTGTTCTTAAAACAGTGGCGGAGGCACTTTCTCATGATGGATGGACTTCTGCGAAGGAGGAAATGATGGCTCTTGACCACAATCACACATGGGAGTTTGTTTCTCTTCCTCCTAGGAAACAAGGGGTTGGGTGCAGTAGGTTTACACAGTCAAAGTAAATTCTGATTGTTCAGTTGCTTGCCTTAAAGCTTGGTTGGTAGCTAAAGGATATGCACAAACATATGGGGTGGACTATTCAGAGACCTTTTCTTCTGTTGCAAAGTTGGCAACCATTTGTCTCTTTATCTCTTTGGTAGCCTCTTCTCGTTGGCCTCTTTATCAGTTAGATGTCAAGAATGCCTTTTTGCATGGTGATTTACAGGAGGAGGTTTATATGGAGCAACCACTTGAGTTTGTTACTTAGGGGGAGAGTGAAAAAGTATGCCGACTCCAGAAGTCATTGTATGGACTAAGGCAATTCCCTTGAGCATGGTTCGGGAGGGTAAGTGAAGTGGTCCTTGAGTTTGGTTTGCAACGGAGTAATTATGATTAGTCCGTCTTTTATCGGCAATCAAGTGATGGATGCATCGTTGTGTACGTTGATGACATTGTGATAACTGGAAGTGACAGTGATGACATCTCTGCTCTTAAGAGCTTTCTTCAATACAAATTTCAGATCAAAGATTTGGAGCACTTGAAATTTTTCTTGGGAATTGAGGTAACCAAAAGTAGAAAGGGTGTTTTTCTACTTCAACGCAAATATACCTTATATCTTCTATCTGAGACGGGTCTACTTGGAGCCAAATTGTGTGAGACCCCATGATTCTTAGCTTGAAACTTATAGCTGATGATGGAGAGTTACTATATAATCTTGAGAGGTATAGGAGGATGGTGGGAAAGCTTAATTATTTTATGGTGACTCGTCCAAATATTTCATTTGCAGTAAGTATAATAAGCCAGTTTATGTCTTCTCCTTATACTGTTCACTGAGATGCAGTACAAAATACACTTCGATATTTAAAAGGTACACCAAGACGTGAGTTTCTTTATAGTGATCATGGACATTGTAGGGTTGAAGGTTTTTCAAGTGTTGATTGGTCAGGTTCCCCGTGGATAAGAGATCGACATTTGGGTAATTGTGTTTTTGTTGAAGAAAATCTTGTGTCCTGGAAGAGCAAGAAGCATAATGTAATACCTAGATCAAGTGCTATGTCTGAGTATCGAGTCATGGCTCAAGTAACTTGTGAATTCCTGTGGGTGTCTCAATTGTGATGAGATTGGTTTCCAAAGTTCTATACCTATGAAGTTGTGGCGTGACAATTAGGCGACAATCCATATTGCATAAAACTTTATCTTTCATGAGACAACGAAACATATTGAAGCCGATTGCCTCTTTATTTGAGAGAAAACTCTACAACGATTAATCTCAGCTAGTCATGTCAAGACTGGTGAACAATTAGCTGATGTCTTCATGAAAGCTCTTAATGGGAATCGGGTTAAATACATCTATAACAAGGTGAGCATGATTGATATATATGTTCCAGCCTAAGAGGGAGTGTTAAGAGTACCTGTCCAATGTGACTAGGTTTTCCAATATCTCTCTCTAGCTTTAACAAAGGTCTATAGAAAGATGAAATGCAGTCAGTACACTTGGGTGATGTTATATTGGCTTCTACATGCTTAATTGTAAATATCACAGCTTTTGTTTGTTATAATAATCTGTATCTGACCAGTTTGTCTTTTTATTTGTATTTTATTTTAAATGTTATAAAATGTATATTTTGGATATTACTGCCATTTATGTAGGTGAAAGATATGATGGATATTGAGTCAGTGCACATGGAATATCTTGCCAATTCATTGCACATGTAAGTATATATATATACGTGTTGCTTACTGTTTTGCATGACAATTACCAGAACAACATAGAGCAAAATATTTTGTAATAGTGATTACTTAGGATAATAAACTGAGTTATAAATTTTGTCTCTTAGTCCTTTGTCTTCTTTATTTAAACATATCTTGGTAAAGTCAGTGATGCATCTCTTGATATGACAAGCAATATTTAGGAGAAGGTATATTATACCTTACATACCATGGTATCTTGGATGCCATGGGTATAGGATGCCAAGGTATATTATACCATAATATCTAAGATTCCCCATGTTTGGTATGACATTTGAAAATTGTCAAAAAAGGAGACAATTGGCATTTTATAATAGTAGAAGTGTAAAACTTATGGCCTGTTTGTTTGGACTTATGAAAAAAGGTGTTTTATATTTCTCTTTCAGGAATAAAGTCTTTTTTAGAAGTTGTTGTTTTGTATTTGGATACAGTAATTGAGGAAGACCTTAAAATCAGAAAAGGTGTTTGGATGCAAAACTGTCAAAAAACTTTTGATTGATAAAATTACTGAAAAGGGCATGTAGAAGGAATTTTTTTTATATAGTGTTTGAATAGAAAAAGACTTTTAATATAAAATTTGGATATTATATTTTTTTGGTAAAATTAAAATGAGAATTTTAAAATAATAATTTTTAGTTAATTATTGTTATGAAATTTAGAACTATGAATTTATGAAATTTTAAATTTTTGATTAAAAATAATAAGGCTTTGGAATACATAATACTTTACAAAATAAATGCATTATAAATTTTTTATAATTCAAAAACTATTTTATACAAAAAAAATCTCTTTCCTTTCTCTCTCTGCTGTAATGTCTCTATCCTTTTTCCCTCTGTTGTGATGTCTCTATCCTTTTTCTCTCTGCTGTAATGTCTCTATCCTTTCTCTCTCTCTCTTCCATCTCTATCTCTATCTTCTCTGTGTCCTCCATCTCCATCTCCATCTCCATCTCCATCTTTAAACCACAAATCATTCCATCAAAATTCATCCGGATTTAATTAACTCAAGTTTTTTTTCTCTCTCTTCTGCAACCACTCCATCTTCTCCTTCTCTCTCTTGTTGCTCTCCAGATCTTTAAATCCATCACTATTATCACTTCTGGAATGGTTGAACTTGAAACATATAGAAGAAAGGGCGGCGTTTGGGTGGAGGACAGCGCACATGCTGTTGGTTGAATTTTGATGGTGGACATTGGCAGCTTCTGAGTGAGATTGTGTTTAAGATGACAGGTTTCTGGTGATGGAGAAGATGAGGTTTAGATGCTCGAATGTGGAGATGGATGGGTCGAGGATGAAGGAGATGGATGGGTCGTAGCGTGGAGATGGGGTCAAGGATATGGGGTTAATTTTGGACACCGGTAAATGTTATATTTTCTCTCTCCTCTAATGTTTTCTCCTTATATGGAAATTTTTTACCTTCTCCTTAAAGTCAATTTTCTCCTTTTTAAGTGACTTCTCTTTTTTCTTATAAATCTAAACAAACGTCCCTATTTTCATTAGAAGGCCTTTTTTTTTTTAATAAAAGTAACTTATGCTGAAAATAAGACTAAACAAATAAGGTCTGAAAGTGATGTGACATGATATTCCCATGTTTGTGTGCCCCAAATGGTGTTATCCCATGACACCTTGGATGATACTAAGAATCTTACATAGGCATCTTGGATGCCTTCTGTCATTTAAAATACCAGGGTTAAGATGACAAATGTGGTCTAATGCTAGGTCATTCTGGCCCTCTTCATTATTATGGTAATCTGTAAAATCTGATTAGTGGCAGAGTTGGAAGTTGATAACAAATTTTTTATATTTCATTAACTTTTGTTAGAAAGCACTAATAGTTATAGGCATTGGGCTAGACCAGCTGGTTCAACTAGTGAACTGGTCCAAGTCTTTAATTGGGTCATTTTTTGCATAAAACTGGTGTGAATCGGCAGTTGAACCGATGAATTGCAATAAATCAGGCAATTAGAATGTTCAACAGGACAGCAATTTTTTTCAAGTACTTATAATTTTAAATTAATGACAATCTTTTTTATAATCAAAGTATTTATATATTGACTTGTCAAAATAAAGTATATTATCTTAAATACTTACCTTTTATATATTATATTAAAAGTTAACGGAGAAACATATGGAACTATTTATTAAACAAACATTATGTTGAATTTTAAGCAATCATTTATTTTTTCTAAAACAATTATTTAATTTTAACATATTGAGTGTATGTTTCTGTGTATGTAATTATGTATATATAAGTTAATATAACTTAATTATTTTGTCTACTATATTTAACTTGAAATATATATTTATAATTATTTTCAATTAAAAAAGGGCAGGTTTGACTTGTGATCCATTGGTTGGTACCTGCGATTTGCAAGCAAAGAATATAAGAATTTTCCTTAAACAGTTGTGGGTTTTGCTATTGTCTATCCTTTTAAATTTTAGAAACTGAATCAAAACTAACTTAAATACTGTAACCTGTAAAAAACTATAAAAGAATCCGCTTTTGCACTGCATTCCCCCAGGTTGCTTCACCCGTGTCAGTAACCTTTGAGTTGCGGTAGGGCACTTGACCTTTGCATGGCTACAGCCATTTTGGTCTCTACTCCCACATAGTGGTGATTCATGTTGAATTGTGCTCCTTGTGGAGTTGGGCCATATTAGTCTATTAGATTAGACCTTTGTGTGATGACAAGTCAGGATGGGCTGGACCCTCCATGATGGTGGGTTGTAGCATGTGTTATGGACTCGTGGGCTGTATGAGCCAATAGTTGGCTTGTCTAGGCCCCTTGTTTGTTGCTGATCTTTGTGGCCCTAGGTTGGGTTAATTGAAGTTTAATGCAATTAAGGATCCAAGTCTGTGAATTTGGGTCATTCTCATTAGGCTGACCATTGCATATATAGGTTTCTTGGACTTGGTCCAATTGCCAAATATCTTTCATTAAATTTTCCTATAGGAACATTCCTTGAATCGATCGTGACTATGTACAATACTTATGCAGATGTTTCCTCTCTGATGAAACACGGACAATAGGCAGCATTATCGAGAGCATTTTGCAATGTGCATTGGATTTCCGGTTGGGTCTTGAAACAGAAGCTTGGGATGTTGGAATTAATCAGGAAAATTTGTTAGGCAGATCTTCCAGAATCAATATATCCCAGGTAAACCATGCATTCTTATACATCATGTATATGATAAATTGAGAAAATACTACTGCATACGTTATTTAAAAAGATCACAGGCATTATCATATTCTATGTATGGACATGCAAGTGGGGAATTGTAAATTTGTAATTTGCTGTATAAATCTTCACAGGATACAATTGCACTGGTTTATATAGAATCAATCTTTTTTAATCTGGTAACTTGTCCATGCTCATCTAAAGCATGTTATAATAATTGAAATGTAGAATTAATATGTTCTCTGTCATCTGTAATGGCAATATTAAGCATTGATGATAGTAATGTCTAGACAGAGTCTCCTAGTTTTTGTAAGCATTTAGGTTGCTTTTGAAATAGTAGATCCAGCCTAGTTTTCCCCAAAACAAAAGAATATACGTATGCTCTGATGTTTCTTCTGGGCTGTCCTCTTGTAACTTCCGAAGGCAGGGTGACAATGACAAGGTACATGATTCCCTTTACTCCAGATGGCCTTCTCGTTAATTGCAGGGTCTGGTGGCCCGAAATTGACTTGGCTTTACTGAAAGGGCTCTTCGAAACATCCATACATCAGATAAGAACATAATAGGAAGTCATTTTATTTATGTATGCTTGTTCATGTGTTCCTGTCAATCTTTTGTAAACTTTTCATAACTCAAGACACAGCATTCTGGTTGGTTACATTGAAACCCCACTAGTCCTTTGGTTCACATACTATCCAGAACATGTTAGGTTCTTCTCAAATAATCGAGGTATATTAGGAAATGATATATTGCCATGCTAATTGTGTTTAATTGCAGGTGCTTTCTATAAAGCAGAAGTTTGATACAAATCTAAAAGAATTGCAGCTTTGCTATATTAAGGCACCTAAACATGGTGGTTTTGGGCTTTCTCGTTTCTGGGAATATCTCAATTATAATGAATATTATTCAGATGTCAGCGATGAAATGGCGTATTACGCTTACTGAAAATTTCCAGTGCCGACAGTGATGGCAAGCTGTATCAGCCAAGGGCAATTAGGCCAGCTTTGATAGTTTCAATATTAGAGGGTGGCTTGGTATCTTTGATAATTTCTATTCGGAACATCTTGACGTCCTCTTAGGATTTAGAAGCACCAAAATGGATTGTGTGGAATATTGTCTTCATGCTGTAAAGATCTAGTCCTTTGGGCCCGTTTGCAAGGTGACCAGACTGCACCTGCTGCCCCTGGAGGAAAGGTGACCAGACTTCATCGTCAGGTTTTTTTTATATAAAAATTTATTGAATTTTGGTTTTGGCCCTTTAAACATTGGCAAAAGTTAACGAGGTCTACTACATCAATGCTATGATTTGCTTTGTAAAAATTAAAAGAAAATCATGTTTTCTGAGTGGCAAGTTTGTTTATAGATTATTAGATCCAGCTACTTTGGATTGCTTATTATTATTGTCGAAGAGATTGGTAAGCTCTACTAAGTTTTTAATGCACACACATATATAATTTCTTATTTGAAAAAGTAATTCAATCGGAGCAAATGAACCTGTGAAGACCCCTAATTTCCAGAATTTAAGACAGTACAAAGATGAAGGTTCAAGAATAAATGGTATAAAAGTTCCAAAATATTATCTTTTTATCACTGGTATTCATTCTTGGACCATTGATGATTATAAAATTGAGATAATTTTACTCAACTAATTTTGTATGGTAATGTTTCATTTACTTTTTAGATGTCTCATAATTTTAGAATAATTTATGAGAATGATTCTTGATAAAAAAAATAAAATCACATGAGATAAGTGTATTTTAAATTAATATTTTTGAAGATATCATAAAAATTTATTCTAAAATTTTTCATATGTTGAATATGGATTTTGGTTTGCAAAACTTTTAAGGTTTGTGGATATCATTTTTTCTCAAAAATTTGATGTAAGAAGAATATTCATAAATAATTTTATTATAATTTTTGATATTTTTTATTCTCATGGATGGCAATGATACCCACACCTAATGGGTATCTACAAATTTCACCTACTTGGGCCTGAGTTTAGGTATGATTATTTTGTAAACAGTTACCATGAACTTTAAAATTTAAAAGACAGACCCTGAACTATAATAAACTTGACAGTGATCATTTATCTCATTTTTGTTAAAAACTTAACAAAAGCTCAGTAACATGTAATAATTACATAATTTTTTAAACGGATAAAAATATATTATTGACTCAATAATTATTCATTCTCTTATTTAAGAAATTATTTTTTAATAGGAATACTCTTTTTTATTTAGTGAAATATAATTTATTTTATATTGATTAACACGTGTGGCTAAATCTCTGCGAAATTTTTGATCGAAATAGGATGAAAGAGTTAGTGTTAATGTTTGTTGTAGTTCTGAAATGGTAATTTTAGGTTTTATAATTTAAAGAGTTATAGTTTAAAAGGAGTATAATTCACTTTTTCCTTGAGATATTAAAACAACTGTGTCTGTCACTGTTGAAAAATCACAAGACATTTCTATTTAATTAGATTTCATCATTATGGAATTTTGGGTAATATACTATACGAAATTAAATTATAAAATATTTTAATGTTTTATAAAAAAATAATATAATTGATATTTTATAAAAATTAATAAAATTAAAATTAGTGTGTGAGATTTTATAATTTTGAGATGATATAAGATATTATATAAAATTATGTGATCTCATAATATTTTATTATTTTAGATATTGTTTAAACAGTATATTAAATATAATCTATAATTTAAGATATTAGCGCTTTCTAATTGTAATTTGTTTTCCATTATAATTTCTCACCAAATTAAAACGCAAGTTACTATCATATTTTTGTACCTGGCGGCTGAACTCAAATTCCTTGGTATATTTAGATTGAGGGATTGGAGGAAAAAGGGAAGGGGAAGGAAAGGAGAGAAATATAATGTTTGACTTACATCTTTCTTTTATTAAAAAGTTTTAAGAGGAAAACAAAGGATTTTTCTTTAATCTTTCAAACTCTTATCTCTTTGTATTTTTAAATTCTTTCAATTTAAAAGATTTTAGAAGAAAAACTAATAATTAATTATTTCAATATTGATTGTTTAAAATTTATAATATAAATAAAATATTTAATTTTTATGAAAGATAAAGTTTCAAAAATATTTTAAAAATAATTTTTTTAATTTATTCTCGTATTAATTTAAAACATCCAAATAAAAGGAAGGAAAATCTTCATTAACGACCATCTATTCCCCTCCATTCTCTTCTCTTGTTCTTTTATTTGGTTTCCTTCCCTTCCCGTCCCAATTCCCAAATTCATATTTTTGCTTATTGTGCTGTTAAACAAGTTTTCTCTGAAACAAGTAAGTTTCAACACATTCATTTCTTTCAATATGATTTTGTAATTGCCCAAATTTAATTTTTCATATGAAATTATCTTATTTTCCTCAAATCATATAAGATATGTGTTAAATTTTCATTCCCAAATCTAATTCTCGTTTTATGTTGTGTTATCATGAGTATTATAAATTAATTTGATGTTGCAAATTATTTTTTCATTTAAATTGTTATTAAAATGCACATATTGTGATATTTATTGAATTTTTATTCTATTTTAAATAAAATGACTATACTATAATTTTGTGTTTATAATACTTACTATTATGTTCACTTTAATTATAAGAATTTCCAAACAAAAGAAAGAAAACTTTTGTTCTTTTTCATATTAAACTTCCAAAAAAGAAAATAGTAAGTTTATTCTGTTCCTTCTCTTCTTTTTCTGTTCCATTCCATGCTATTCTCTATGAAACTTCTAAACATAGCCTTAGAGTTTGTTTGGGAGTTCGGAGAGGAAGTAAAAGAAAGAGAATGCAAGGTTAAATACTAATTTCTTTTCTCCTTATTTAGATGTTTAAAAATAAAGAAGGAGAAGAAATTGAAATATTAAGTAATAATAAAATAGTTATAATGCCTTTTTTAAAAAAAATTTACCCTTTGTTTATAAATTTATCATTAATATTCCATTTCAATTAGGATAGAATAATAATTATAACTAGTATTTTGACATGTACTAACATGCATATTAATCCAGTTTTTAAATAAGAAATTAATTGTTCAAATAATTTAAAATTTTAACCATCTATTATCTCATTATCCCTTAAAAAAAATTAAAAAATAAGAAAAAAATATAAGAATAAAAACTTAATATATGTAATCTTTAAAGTCATATATATTAGAAAAAATATGTTTTCCTTCAAAATTTTCCAAATTTGAAGAATTAAAAAAATGTTAGAGGGATTTACGAGGATTAACTAAAAATCCTTATTTATTTTTCCCTATAAAAGATAGACTTTTAAACAAGAGAAAGAAAACTATATATAATCTTTTCTTCCCTTCTCTTTTTCCCTATTTTCCTCAATCCAAACATAATGCTTTGACAACAAAAGAGTAACCTTTTTGCCCAAGATAAACGATTTCATTGATCTGAAAATGCAGAAAAAGGCTCCAGTACACTACTGACATTGGGAAGAGAATTAATCCCAAAGTACCCACTCAATAGGAAATAATAAATGGAAAAATGAAAACAACTCTTTACTTGTATGTGTCGTGCTAATGGCAGTCCAGTATTTCTCTTTTTCCTTCATTGCCATTGCAATAATTTGTTGTGGGCTCCATTGATCTTGATTAAAGATTTTTGCATTCCGACCTTTCAACAGTCTCCATAATAGAAAAATTGCCAGTGCCTTAATCTCTTCAGACTTAGTAGTCTTAAGGAGGGATTGCATTAGTGCTTGCCACCAAAAGATAAAGGAGGATTGAGGAAGTCTAGTAGCATACAGCATTAACGGAGAATGGCCACATACTGTTTCAGAAACTAGGCAGTTTACCCGTACGTGCGAAAGAGTTTAGTTCCCATATCCACAGAAAGTGCACGAAAGGTCTGCAATAGGCACGTTCCTGCACATAAGATTGTCCTTAACAGCCAACCCATTGTATAGGGCTTGCCAAACAAAGTATTTCAGCTTGTTTGGGGCTTTCATGCACCTTCCATAGTTGTTTCCAAAATAGCTGGAGAGTTGGGGATCATGGGTAGGCTAATATAAGAGATCATATGCAACTTGATAGCCTGAACTGAGTAAGAACCACTCTTGGTATAGTGCCATACCAACTTGTCAAACCCATTCATAACTTTTGTTTTTAAGATTGAGTCTGGTAAGGTGGGATTAAAGAGCTCTCTGATTTTTCTTCAATCCAGGTTCTTGTTTCATGATCAATTAGGTGCCTAACTTGTAAATGGTCTCCAGTGCATGGTTGAGGCCCGAAAAATGTGGAAGGTGGTTTAATGGGCAGCCAAAGATCCCCGATCACATTTAGAAGGGAGTGCTTACCAACTTGCCAACAGGCTCTGGCCTTGATAATTCTCCTCTCCTCAAGGATGGTCCTCCAAGCTCATGAAGGATTGGGGTAAGGAGGGGCTTCTAGAAGTGAGTGGTATGGGAAATACTTGGCCTTGTACGATGTTGCCCAAGGTTTTATAAGATTAAACCTTATTCAAAATGTTTCTTTTGATGATGACTATCATTTCTCAGTTAAGAAAACAAAAGGCATTATTTTATCATTTAAAATGTTTCCCCTTTCTGTGTAAAGTCAAATCTTCGGAAACATAAAAGCCTTGCAACAGCTACAAGCATACCTATGTACTCTTTTGAGTCTTGGGAACCTATTATTTGACACTAGAACAAAGAAAAGTCAGATATTGAACTGCAAAAAGACTGTACACCAGTTGATATGCAGAAAAAGAAAGTCCACTTATGAACGATACAATCAGAAAACCTATAAATGAACGTTGGGTACTCTTTTTTATGAAGTACTTGAAGCTTTCCAATGTGTACTTCTTGGAGTATATAAGAAGCTCACCTCTCAACATTGAAGAAAAAGGAGATAATTGCACGTAGGCTTGATTCAAACAAGAAAGGAGAGATTTTGTTATATGATTTCAGATGCAAGAAGAAGAAGATAAAAGATATGGATATAAAGCCGAGAGAAGAAGTGAGAGAGGTAATATCTAATATATTCATCACAATACATAAGACACATTTGTACATATAGCATAAAGACAAAAAATACTATTTAGCATGATATCAGAAAAGGAGAAAAATACGTAGAGCCAAAGCTTAAATTTAAACACAACATTTTGGCTCCTAAGGTAACTAACACTTAACAATACAGTAGCAATTCCTTGACAACTAGTCACATTAGCATTAACACTCCTTCTTGACTAGTTGTCTGCATAATCCAAAATTTTTCTTTAAATCTTTAAATCTGGTTTTAGACAATGCTTTAGATAGAAGATCTGCAGCTTGCTCTTCAGTTGGACAATGCAGTAAACTCACCTCCTTTTCTGCTTCAGCCTCTCTAACAAAGTGATACTTAATCTTAATATGCTTGGTTTTTTCATGATGAACTAGGTTTTTGGCCATGGTGATAGCAGAACAATTATCAACCAAAATAATAATAGTAGCTTCCTTTTGCACTTCACCTAAATCTTGGAGAATTTTTCTAAGCCATATAGCTTGGTTTACTGCTGCTGCAGTAAAAATATATTCTGCTTCAGCAGTTGATTGTGCCATTACTTCCTATTTTCTTGAATTCTAGCATATAGCTCTTGATCCAAGACAGAAAATATGTCCAAATGTGCTTTTCATATCATCTATGGAACCTCCCCAGTCACTATCTGCATAACCAAGCAATTGACACTTTTTGCCAGCTTCATACAAAATTCCATGGTCAACAATGCCTCTTACATACCTCAGTATCCTTTTAGCAACTTTAAAATGCATTTCACTTGGAGAATGCATAAATCTAGACAAAATACTAGCAGCAAACATGAGATCTAGTCTAGAAGAGGTGAGATACAGCAAGGATCCAATTAACCTTCTGTAGGTTTTAGGATCTATTTTCCCTGCACCATTTTCCTTCATCAATTTTATACTCTGCATTAAAGGAGTTCCTGTTTGGAGTTCTCCATGCAAAATCTATTCAAAAGTTCATTAGCATAGCTTCTCTGATTTATGAAAATTCCTTTCTTGGATTGATATACTTCTAATCCAAGAAAATGCCTCATCTCCCCCAAATCTATCATCTTAAACTCTTCCTGCATCACTTGTTTCAATTTTTTAATTAGACTATCATCACTGCCAATCACCAGCAAATCATCCACATACAAAGAAACTATCAAAATCTTCCCTTCAGCTTGTTGCATATACAAAGTTGGGTCACTTGGGCTTCTTTTAAATTCTAAGCTTCTTAAATGGTTATCTATTTTGCTATACCAAGCCCGTGGGGCTTGCTTCAAATCATAGAGAGCCTTTTTTAGCAATAGCACTTTGTCTTCTTCACCATTTTTTTCAAAATCAGAGGGTTGTTCAATAAAGATTTCCTCCTGCAAATGACCATTCAAAAATGCAGACTTTACATCTAAATGAAATATTCTCTAGCTACTTTGTGCAGCTAAAGCCAAGAGCAGCCTTATAATGTCAAATTTGGCCATAAGAGCATAAGTGTCAAAAAAATCCACACCTTGTTGTTGAGCATATCCTTTTACAGCTAACATTGCTTTAAATTTATTGATTAAGCCATCTGCATTAAGCTTGGTTTTGTAGACCCACCTAACACCAATTACATTCTTGTTGGATGGTTTATTAACCAGCTCCCATGTTTGATTTTTTTCAATCATACTTATCTCTAGTTCCACAGCCTTTCTCCAATTATCATCTACCACAACATCCTCAAAACATGATGGTTCCATAAGCCCCAAATTACACCTCTCATACACATTGCTTAGAGATCTGGTGGCTCTTATAGGTGTATGGTCCACTTCTTCTCCCATTTCATCTCCCTCATTTGGCAATTGAACTAACCCTTTAGCAGGCTTACTCTTCTTAGATTCATGAATTTCATTCTTCTCCCAATCCCAGAAGGCACATTCATTAAAAATAACATCTCTACACACATTTACTTTGCCTGTATTTACATCATAGACCCTGTAGCCTTTGACATTATTGCTATAACCAATAAACACTCTTATTTCAGCCCTTGGATGAAGTTTATCTCTTTTAACAGCTGGTATAGTAGCATAACAAATACTACCAAACACTCTAAGATGATGAGCTGAGGGGACTTCTCCAATCCAAGCTTCATGAGGGGTTTCAGGTTTAAGGCTTTTGTAGGAAGTTTGTTTAGCAAGTAAACCGTAGTATTAACTACTTCAGCCCAAAAAAACTTTGGAAGTTGCTTTTCTAGTAACAAGCATCTTGCCATGTTCATTAATGTCCTATTTTTCCTCTCACACACACCATTCTGCTGTGGGGTATATGTGACAGTAAATTGATGTTGTATTCCTGCCTTTTCACAAAATAACTTAAACTGATCACAGGAATATTTAGATCCATTATCTGATCTAAATATTTTGATCCTAGAGTCACATTGATTTTCAATCCAAGCCTTAAATTTATGAAATATAGGCATTACCTCTCTGACTTCTGTTTCATGAAGTATACCCAACACATCCTGCTGTAATCATCAATGAACAAGATGAAATACTTGCTTCCATTGAGTGATTCCATTCTCATGGCCCACACACATTTGTATGGATTAATTCTAATTTTTTAAGAACCCTCCAAGCACAATTCTTTGGAAATGGCAGTCTGGATTGCTTTCCTACTTGACAAGTTTCACATATAGTGGATTCTATTCTAATAGAGGGCATGCCCATCACAGAATTGGTTTTGCTTAAGTTCTTCAAGGCCACATAATTGAAGTGACCTAATCTTTGATGCCATAACTCATAATCATCTACTGAGCTAGTTAAAGCATGACTTTTAGTTTGATTCCAATCAACAGAAAAACTTTTATTTTTCATTCTAATAGATATCAATTCATCACCATTGGCATCCAATATAGTGCAGTATTTATTTTTAAATTGTAGTGTATAATTCTTCTCAAGCATTTGACTGACACTTAGCAAATTATGGCTGATATTTGGAACAAAGAGGACATTAGAGATTACCTTTTGGAGTGTTTAATGCTATAACTCCTCTTCCTTCAACCTTGACACTCTCTCCATTGCCCACTCGAACCCTTGAACTATATGTCTTATCTAACTGCTTAAACTTTAGTTCATCATATGTCATGTGGTGGGTACACCCACTGTCAATCAGCCACAAGTCTTTAGAACTCTCTGTTGCACAATAAGTAGCAACAAAGAGATAATCTTCCTGCTCCACTTGCTCTTCAACAGCTTGTGCCTGTTGGTTTTGTTGTTCTTTTTTTACTCTATAGACCTTTTCAATTGTCCAAATTGCTTACAATGCCTGCACTGGATATTGAGCTTAAACCAGCAATTCTTAGGAAGGTGATTTGTCTTCTTGCAATTTGGACAAGGTGAGAATTTTCCATTACTTCTTTTCTCTCCATTCTTGCTTCCTTCTTCCTTCTGATTCTTCTTCTTCTTTTTTGAACCCTGCTTCTTACTCCCTGTATTAGGAGTCTTTCCTTTATGCTTAGCCAGAAAAGCACCTTCTTGACTTTCCTCTATCCTCAAGGACCTCATATGCTCAGTTGCTTGAAGAACATTGACTAATTCAGAAAGTGTGATCTCTGAAAAGTCCTTGGAATCCTCCAAAGAAGAAATTATGGCCTCAAATCTTTCTGGGAGACTTACTAACGCCTTCTCCACTACTCTCCTATCATTTTGCTCCTCCCCCAATAGCCTGATTTAATTCACCACTTTCGTGAGTCTATCAACAAACTCCTTAACAGCTTTTATCTCCTTCATTCTTAAAGCTTCAAACTCCCTTCTTAGGTTGAGGACTTGCATTCTCCTAGTCTTCACACTGCCTTGGAACTCATCTTTAAGTTTATTCCAAGCTTCCTTTGCTGACTCACAAGCCATTATCCGAATGAATAGCTCCTCATTTACTGCCGAGTGTAGAATGGTGAGAGCTCTGCCAAGCTTTGCAAAATCCTTCTCATGCTTCTTCATTTAAGCTAAAGTGGGGTTGTTTGGCATGGGGTGGGTGCATAACCTGCATCCACCACTTCCCATAGTGCACAAGCACTCAAATAAACCTTCATTTTTACACTCCACATGACATAATTCTGCCCATTGAAGACTGGAGGTGGAGGGAGACTTGATGAAGCATAACAGTTTGAAGATGTTGGATGAACAGTAAACTTCGCAAATCCAGGGAAGGGGAAGGTAAACCAGGCTCTGATACCACTTGTAGGCTTAATTCAAACAAGAAAAGAGAGATTTTGTTATATGATTTCAGATGCAAGAAGAAGAAGATAAAGGATATGGATATAAAGCCGAGAGAAGAAGTGAGAGAGGTAATATCTAATATATTCATCACAGTACATAAGGACACATTTGTACATATATCATAAAGACAAAAAACATTGTTTAGCATGATATCAGAAAAGGAGAAAAATACATAGAGCCAAAACTTAAATTTAAACACAACATTTTGGCTCCTAAGGTAACTAACACTTAACAATATAGTAGCAATTCCTTGACAACTAGTCACATCAGCATTAGCATTGTATTTACTAAGACTAAAGACATTCTTTCTACTACTCTTTCTTTATTGATCCTTCATCTAAGCATTTACTCTTTTTCAAGAGAGTTATATTATGTAAAACTCTTGAGCATTTCATCTTTGTAAAAAAGTTTAGTTAAGTTCTTGAGTGAAAAACTTAGTGGTGATAGGTTGACTAGTGTTGGTTGTAAAAGGCCAATGTGGCTTGTACCCGTTGTGTTGAAATGTTAACCTAGTTGGTTGTGGAAGGCTATAGGAGCTTGTACCTGTAATTTGGTTATTTCCTCTTTTAGTGAAAATTCTCTTACTTTGTGCTTGGGGAGTGGATGTAGGATATAGTTTATAGATCCGAACCATTATATATCGTGATGTTGATTTTTTCCTCCATAAACTTTTATGTTTTGTTTTCTGCCTGATCATTCACTGCACTGCCTTATTGTTTATAATCTGTCTCTTTGAAACTTAGTTATTAAACAAACTTTTATCTCAGCTTATGAACTTAATGTTTTCAAACTTTTGAAAAGAAATTTGTTATCTCCTGTATTGAGTTTGGTTTGAAGTTTACATTATATTTTGAAGTTTTAAATTTTGGCTTGATCATTTGTCAAAACAATCAGGCTTATCATTTGAAAAAGCATTAGTTTCCATCACCCAATTCAACCCCTTCTTCTTGTGTGTTTTATGTATATTTTCTAACATACGACTTGCTGAGGAAAGAGAAATTATATGTGGAGAGCCTCCATGCTTGCTTAGATAACATAGCTAAATTAAGTGCATGTAAGTCTTTGAAACCCAAGCCTCCTTTTAAGTTTCGGCTTGCACAAGATATGCCAGCTAACCCCACTGCCAGCTCTTGAGTTAGACCACCAAAACTCTCGGGTCATTCTGTGGATGTCATAGCAAAGGCTAGATGGTAGTTAAAGCAAGTCATAGAGTAGATCGTAATGGCTTGCAATACACTAGAAATCAGTGTTGCCTTACTTGCATGTGATAGCTTTCTAGAAGTCTAGTTATTAAGGCGTTGGCTAACCTTCTCTTTGATGAATCTAAAAGTATCTTATTTTGATTTGTTCACAAATGAAGGGAGGCCTAGATACTTGTCCTGTGAGCCAATATTGGATACTCCCAATTTTGAAGCCAATTGTGACCGGAGTCGCTGAGGTGTATTTTTGGAGAAAAAGATGAAATATTTTTGCGTGTTGATTTTCTGACCACTCATCGCCTCATAAGTAGTGGCGGATCTTGAAGGAAAATTTTGGAGGGGCAAAATTATTTTTTTAAATTATTTACATAAAAAATTTTAATTTTAGGGGAACAAATCCAAAAAAAAAATTTTTTTTTCCAAGCAAAATTACAGAAAATTTTTTTTGGGGGGCTGTCATCCCCCTCTATCTCCACCATCCTCCGCCACGGCTCATAAGGGCATAGGATATTCATGATCTCATTGCAATGCTAGGGCCTAGCTTGGGAGAATATGATTAGTCATCGGCAAAGAAGAGATGAGAAACCAATCGGCCTCTCCTGCATATTTTCATTGCTGGGAGATGGTTGGCTTTCTCAGCCTCTTGTAACATAAAAGACAGTCCCTCAACACATATCAGAAATAAATAAGGGGAAAAAGGGGTCACCTTGGCAAAGGCCCGTGCTTTTCTCCCTCCATTGCTACGGAATAAGTCATAGTAGTAATATGCTACATAACCATTTCCATCCATTTGTGATTGAAACCTATTTTGAGCATTAAGAATTGGAGAAAATCCCATTCCACTCAGTCGTAGGCTTTGCTCATTTCAAGCTTGAGTGCCATCTCTCAATGGGTACAACCTCTTTAGTTTTCATGTAGTGCATTAATTCATGGGCTATGAGGATGTTGTCAGAGATCATTCTACCTTCAATAAAAGTACACTGATTATGATTGATGATTTTGTTCATGATGCTTTGAAGGCGACCAACTAAGACCTTTGGAATTAGGACCGGTAGTGTGTGATTAATATTATGCAGCATTTTTCTAGGCTTGAAAAAGCTAAAAGTGGCTTCAAGTTATCTCCTGGGACGACACTGTTAGTCAATGCAGAAGGCCGATTTTTTAACTTCCTAATGGTCGAAGTAACCATCTGTTCATCTTGTGAGTCACTGACTTGGAAAAGGGGTGTATTTCATCAAAGTCATTTGAGGATTAAGAAGATGAAAATAGTTCTGGAAAAATTCAATGGCTACCTTAGAGATTGCTTATCTTCCTTCATGCCACACTTCATTTTCATCCTTGATTTTTCGCAAAGTGGAGTGGCCTTTCTTGTAGATTACTTGTGCACGGAGAATGCAGTATTTTTATCTCCCTCCCGAAGCCATTTAGCCCTTGACTTTTGTTTCCGGTAGATTTCTTCGTCTCTCCAAGCTTTAGCCAGTTCCTTCTCTAATTCCTTAGCTCTATGTCTGTCATATGGGCTGCTGGAATTAATGTGGGTCAACTCAGCTTGTGAAGGTTTTTGATTAGGGAACCTGAGTTTTGGTAGTTCGCCCTAGACCAGTCAACAATAGAATGTCTGCACTGTTTTAGCTTTGCAAAAAAATTTATACAATCTTGATCCCTTAATGTCACGGCTCCACACTATCTGGATAATATTTTTAATTTCAAGGGAGTGCCTCCACCGAGAATCAAACCGAAAAGGCTGTTTGGGTTTCCCTTCATTATAAGCATTTGATAATAAAATTGGGGAGTGGTCTGAGCCTATCATTGAGAGATGGGTTACTATAGAGCTGCCATAGTCATCAACCCATCGGGGACTCGGGGAGTCGCCAAGAATCTATCTAAAACTTTAAAAATAACCCTTTCCCCTTCCCACTTGTTTGACCATGTGAAGGGGGCCCTTTTATAGGAAACTCAACAAGAAAATTTTCATTAATAAATTTAGAAAGGCCAATATCAAAGTTTGGGTTGACTCCTTGCTTCTCTGAAGATCGGATTATCTCATTCATGTCTCCACCCACCACTGTTGCACCAAACAGGGAGTCAATAATGTGCTGTAAAAGGAGATATTGGTCTCTTCTCATGCTTGCTTCATAGTGCATGTGTACCCCTATAAAATTCCATGAACGTCCAGAGTCTGTCGTTGTACCAGAGTCGCAGATGAAGAACTTATCATGAGCAATTATTTTAAATTGGACATCATCCTTCCACAAAAGAGCTAAGCCTCCTGCAGTGCCCACTGAGTCAATGATAAAGGAATTTCCATATCCACATGTTTGGCTTACCCTCTGAACCATGTCTCTGCCACACCCTAACAGTTCCAACACATTATTTTCATTGTTCACCTCGGGCTGGCCACTTCCACTGTTTCAACTAGGAATTCACCATTACCTTTTGGAATACCTCCCAAAGCACTTCCTTCACATGGGCCTCCAAGAACACAAGCATCTATAGTTTTCTGTTTTTTACCCTCTCCAATAACACTGTAAGAATTTTCATCCTACTGTAGGTCAAGATGACATTTAGGATCCAACTTGGGCAATGGAGATGAGGGATTAGAACTTTGTGCACGTGCTAATTAACTTTTTTCACTTTTGTTATTTGAACCATTTTTTCCTTTTAGAATATGCAGATATGTTGAGGCATGACCCAGTCCACATGGCAGCCCTTCTCCCTCATCACCCCTTACTACTGTAATGGAGCTAGAGCCCTCACTCCTATT
>JASKGM010027179.1:8815-27078 GCA_034509205.1 Ceratonia siliqua | reverse complement strand
ATAAAAAAACAACAAATAAGATAAAAATAAAAATTTCTATAATGTGAACAGTAAAATAGAATTATTCTTTTTATTAATACACAAAAATGTACTTAAATTTCCCGAAAAGTAACAGCTTGGCCTGCTTCACTGTTCACTTGGAAAGAGCACTATTCGTAAGAGAACTATAAAACGTCACCGTTTCTTTGTATCACTCGTTCACTCACTCCGACCTGACCCTTGAGGATTCTGGGAAATAAGAGACCAGAGGCGGCCAAGGAAATTTGCTTTGCCACTTGCCACGGAGCCCAACAATGGCAACGTCAAAGGTCGTGTCTAGGTTGTCGTCTCGGTTACAGCCTCTTGCTCTTAAGCTCACCAAACCATCACTCTCTTCTGAGCTTCCCTCCCTCAAATCTGCCTCTCCACGGCGCATTTCTCGCACTTCACGGTGAGAATTTTTGTCCTCGGATTTTTTCAACTTTACGGTTCTCACTTTTTTGTTTGGTTCCCGAAAAAAGATAGGATTTTTCAGTTTTCTCGCGTTCTCTCCTCTATAGACTTATTGCTTTTGAATACCTGTATGCTGGTTTTCATACATGGACTTCCCCATGAAATTTTTTCTGGGATTTTGTTTACTTATTTATTTTATTTTACCTTTCGGCTAGGTTACCGGTGGAGTTGGGTAGCTTGGGATCAATGATGCCGTTACATAGCGCGGTAGCTTCAGCTCGATTAGTATCAAGCTTGTCCATAGAATCTCGGAGCTGGGGATTAGTTCCTCAAGGTGTGTTCATTTATTTGATGCGTAATGACGTTGATGTCCTTGTGGTTGCGCATGTAAGATGAATTTTGAGGAAAAAATTGGTTTAGAAGTACTCTTAGCACATGAATTTACCGCAGTTCATTTACGCATATTATCTGCTTGTGTTTTGCACCCATAGAAGCACTATGATAGTATCTCTACACATGCTTGTTGTTTTCTCCAACACCCATAGGGACGTAATAATTTGCTATCCTGAGTTGTGTACCTTTCTTACTTTTTGGTTCCGAAAGTAACTTCGTTTAAAATTACATTCTTTTCGCCAGTTCTATGGGTTTGGCTCACATAAGTTGGTAGCTTGGCTGACTAAGTGTGCTTCGTAGGAGAAAAAATGAGATGGTGGAAATTGTAGGAGTTAAAATTGGCAAGGTTTTCGGACACTATAGAAGTCTAGATATATTAACATTCTTCATTTTCATCCCTCCACTTTCTACCTTCCCATTTTCACACCCTAAGATACAGAAAATTCCCCCTTTTTCCCTGACATTGGACCTGCCAATCGGGGACCTTTTTAACTTTTTGAGGGAAAGAAGTGTTGTCTTATGTAATGATGGAGTAGTTTGATTCCGGAATAGAAAACTCTTCTAAGTTCAAGTATATGAGGTGCATTGTCTTCCTGGGGTTTAAGTTTACTCGTGTAGGCCAACTAAAGATTTTCTATAGTAGTATGAGCTTACAAAGTGACTTCTGCTGACTCCTATTTTGGTTCAATTGGATAGTTTTGTTATCTAGAGACCTTGTTTAAAGTCATATCTAACTATGCTTTTTCTATGTTTCTTGGTGGTGAATTTGGATGTCTTTGAAGGATGATTTCAGCTTCAAGTCTGTTGTTATATTCCTGACTACCTTTATGAGAATTTACAGCTTATTCTTTTGAGAAAGCTTAGATTAAAAGGATTCAAAGTCCGTCCTCACAATTTCACATGAGCATACGATTGTTTTCATGTTTGTTGAAGGTGAAACTTCCTCTTAAACAAAGTTTTTATATTGACGATATTTTAATTCCTTGGAAAATGGAATTGTTTAGATCTTTGATTGAATTTACTTAGATATAGAAAATCAAGGAGTGTTTTCCAGGCAATTTGGTGTACTGAAACTAGGTGGAGCAAAGACGTTTTTAAATGTTCAGAAATTGGTTATACCATTTTCATTTGACCCAATTTTATTTCTTGCCTTGAGATTTTGGAGGCCTTGGATCTAATATGAAAATTAGAAGAATGGAATGTACTAATAATAGAATTGCAGTACTGAATTAGACTGACAGTTGTTGCACTGTGAGTTTCTGAATTTTAAAAGTGTCAAAATAAATCATGTTACATGTTGCATGTTCAATATATTGATAGTTTTTCAAATGAAGTTTAGGGGAGTTAACTCCCAAAATATGATTGTTAAGAAGAAATACTTATGCACAAAGAGACAAATGTGGATATTTTTGTGTAATTTCATAAAATGTTTTGTTTGTAATTCTGCTATCCTATGAATTTAGTATCATTGTGTCCTGCGCTAGTTTGTCAGAATTGCAAAAGCCACCTGAGCCTGCATTGTTAAATAGCTGCCTGTGATATGGGTATAACTAAACTGGATTGATCAGGAAGTCAGGAACCATTGTTTTATAAGAAACAGTTGGTAAGATAATTGCGCATGCTGAAACTTATTTTTCTTCTGATTTGAAGTACCCATTTTAATGCCTGAACAGAAAGAACTTATTCTAATGCTTCTGCATCTCTATTGTACAGGTATTTCTATGCCTTTATGACAGTAGCTATCTGCAGCTAGTTGATGCACAGCAGCATATTCCATTTGATGGCATACTAAGGCTCACGTTGGTGTGTTTTCCCTTTGTTGTAATCTCGAGGCCTTTGACATTGTATGCTTCATCTGACATCTTTGAGGAAAATGTGGTGCAACTGATGTTGCTTACTGTTTGGATAGATTCATTTGATTTTTATCTATATCTGGAATATCATTTTTTGGTTTTTCCAGGCACTGGCTGAGCTGTTTTGTTAAGTAATAATGCAATGCAATGCATTACATATGAGGTTTCCGACCCAGTAGTTATTAGCCATCTACTGATCACTACAGGACTATGGCATTTCTAAATGATTATCAGAGTAGATATGATATTTTTAGGCATTTGATCCAGTGAGGAAGACATTGTTAAACACGCTCTGCTCATGGTTGAAGGTTGGAACAGGTGGATTGGGCAGAAGATAGACGGTTGCTTTAGGATGTGCTAAACCTGCCCACTCTTTTTGCCGTAATGCCTACATATCATAACGTTTCAAAATTTATTTGGTTGAATTTTGGGTTAGAAATGTTCAAATATCATGTTACACCATGACAAGGCCTTCACTGCTGTCCTTGTTGGGTTGTACTGCGGGGCTTGTTTAGACTTTTGGACCCTAATTTATATGAAACTAAGAATCTACCCATATCTTAACCACTTCTGTGTACATAGCTGATATGTCTCATTAGTGGAAGAGTTCGGTGCTTGGGTGTACTTTGTGATATGTTCTTGCTTGAATGGAATTTTGTAGTTAAAAAATATGTTACCAAAGTACAAAAGAAATTCTCTGATCTGTCTTTGTAAGGGGATTTACACTGTGATTTCAACTTAAACAAACTTAAAGTTCATTCCAAAAAGTTATGCATGTATTTGTACACGTTTAGTAATTTAAAACTTGGCTGAGTAAAGGTGGTGGGAAAGTCATTAGTAATAGTCCCCAAAAAAAAGGTTTTTTAAATATTGTAATTAAGTGGTGTTTGATCCTTATTAGCTTGAGAGTAATATTACAATGGGTGATCTAAAAGTCTGTGTTGTATGACCGTATCTCTTTTAAAAGTAATAAGTTTGTGATTTAGTAGTACTGAAATTTCTTTTAAGATTGAGAGTATGAGTTCAAATCATAATTAGAGTTAAATAAATAAATAAAAAAAACTAACAAAATTGACATATTTTCAAAGTGTGTGAAACATTAAAAAAAAGGATAAATTATCATTTTTATTAATGTTTTATAATGTAATAGTTAACATTAGTTAATTTTAAAATAATATTTAATTTATTTATAAATATGAGAATATATTAATTTAATTTTAATATTGAAAGACAAAATAAAAAATTTAATATATTTACGGAAAAAAATGAAGTGTTATATTGCCACCCAAACTTTGTTACTAGCTTAAGCAGAGGATATTTTGGTCATTTCAACTTACCAGCTTGCTGCGTATAAGACCATATCGGCTTTGGTGGGGGAGCTCCTCTCATGGCCAAGTATGGCTTCCTTTACCTTCAATTGTCTGCAACACGAGCACCGTATCTCGCTTTCTCACTCTAGGTACCAATCCTTACTCAATACTTCCAAGTTTCTTTATTTTTCTCACTTTTTCACTTCCGTACCTCTCAAAACCAGCCTCGAACGGAATTATTCACAAGATTTTGTAGTTAAAGTGCGTGCTTCAGTCCCAAAGTTTAGTACTTTAGAACTTCATCCTTTAGAAAACTCCATAAATGTCAAAGATAGAGAAGAAACTGGAAAAGGGTATTCTTTTGCGAAGTCTATTGATGAAAGGGTGAGCAAAAATACGGTGAATAATCATGTTAATTCGGTGGTGGAGGAGAAAGCCGAAAAGAGGTTGTCGAAACGTAGCAGAAAAACCCCAGGTTATAGAGAAACGAGGGGAGTGAGTTCTAGGCATTCTTCGCAGTCGTCTAAGGGTCATAATACAGCGGGTAAGTCTTTGAAAACTAGTACTAATTACGCAGTTAGTGAGAAAGTGGAGAAGAAAAACAATGAAAATATGGTAGGAAAAGGGAATCAGGTGAAATCTAAGAGGGATAAGGAATCCCCCGAAGCTAAGTTGCGGGTTGCTTTAGATATGTGCTCTAAAAGAGGGGATGTAACGGGAGCATTGTCTTTGTATGATACGGCTCGGAGAGAGGGAGTCAAATTGGGGCAACACCACTATACCGTGCTATTATATCTTTGTTCTTCTGCAGCGGTTGGTGTTGTTCGACCAGCTAAAAGTGGAAGTGGGAGTCGAACTTCGAATATATTGGCCTTATCTAATGAAGTTGTGAATCCCATAGAGTTCAGGGAATCAATAGATAAAAATGACAGGGATTTAAGTAATACCATTCTGGACAATTCAGTTTCAGCTAATGGGGGACTACTTGATAAGGCCGGGGGTAATGAAAAGATTGATAGGACAGAGTTAAACTCCAGTATTTCTGTTCAAAAGTCAACAAACAATTGCAATGACAAGAACATGACCAAATTTTCCCTTGGGTCTCTAACAGAGAGTACTCAAATTCTAGATGATACGACTCAGCCAAAGAAGGAAGGTGATGAATTTTCAGCTGTAAGAGATGTTACTTACAATCAAGAGGACCACAAAATTTTGGTAAGTGAAGATGTCAAAAAATATGCATTGAAGAGAGGATTTGAGGTCTACGAGAATATGCGCCTGGAGGAGGTCCCAATGAATGAAGCAGCCTTGACATCTGTGGCTAGAATAGCCATGTCAATGGGTGATGGTGACATGGCTTTTGAGATGGTGAAGCAAATGAAGATATTGGGGATAAATCCCCGGTTGAGATCTTATGGTCCTGCTCTATTCACCTTTTGCAATAATGGAGATGTAGATAAAGCATTTGCTGTTGAAAAACACATGTTGGAACATGGTGTCCTTCCTGAAGAGCTTGAGTTGGAGGCACTTTTAAGGGTAAGCGTAGTAGCTGGTGAGGGTGACAAGGTCTACTATGTGTTGCATAAACTAAGAACTATTATAAGGAAAGTCACAACTCCTACTGCAGATTTGATTATTAATTGGTTTAAGAGCAAGCAAGCTTCAAGAGTGGGGAAAAGGAAATGGGATAAAAGATTGATCAAAGAAGCAATAGAAAATAATGGTGGAGGCTGGCATGGACAGGGTTGGTTGGGTAAGGGAAAGTGGGAAGTTTTTCATACAACCATTGGTACTGATGGAATTTGTAAATGCTGTGGTTTGCACTTGGCCACTATTGATCTTGATCCCATTGAAACAGAGAATTTTGCGAACTCAGTTGCATCTATTGCTGCAATGAGAGAGAAAAAGTCGAACTTTCAGAAATTTCAAGTAAGAAACCTGGATAATACAAATCAGTTATAATTTCATTATAAATCGATGTAAGTTGAACAAATGAATTTGTTAATGCAGAAATGGCTTGACTATTATGGACCTTTTGAAGCGGTGGTAGATGCTGCAAACGTAGGTCTTTTCAGCCAAGGGAGATTCATGCCATCCAAGGCAAGTTACTGAATGTAGAAAATAAACAAAAACTCTATTTTGGTCATCAAAAGGTGGTGTTATTATCAATTTCATTCTCCCTCGATTTTTTGTATCACTTGATTCCTTTATAACTCCACAGATTTTTTTATCCTCCAAACATGGTATCAATATCATTTTAGTACTGCAGAACAGTGAAGTTGGATTGAAATCATACTCTTGGATACTCAAGTGATACAGAAAAACTATGGAGGGCCAAATTGATAGCAACATCATCTTTCGATGACCAAAATAAGGCTTTTGTCAAATACTCAGTTGTTTTGTTTCCTGGTTGCCATTGTTATTCCACTATTAATTATTTTCTTCTGATGCGAAACCTTTAGATAAAAGCCGTTGTTAATGGAATACGCCAGAAGCTTCCTTCAAAGAAATTTCCGCTTATTATTTTGCATAATAAGCGTATAAGAGGACACAAAATGGATGAACCAATCAATATGGAATTGATTGAGAAGTGGAAAAATGCCGATGCACTCTATGCAACACCTACAGGATCAAATGATGATTGGTAAGAAATAAAATGGCATAATATATTGTCTACTTTCTACTTATTTATACTGGTTATGCATATTGTCTTCATATGCTAAACTGTGCTTCAGGTACTGGTTGTATGCAGCTATAAAATTCAAGTGCTTAATTGTGACCAATGATGAAATGAGAGATCACATATTTCAACTTCTGGGAAATGAAATCTTCCCCAAGTGGAAAGAAAGACATCAGGTGAGTTAGGCTCTTCAGGAAGAAAATTTCCTCTCTGGTCTTTTGTCTAATTATCATGCTAGTGCTATAAACTCATAAGAAAAAATGAGGTCCAATGTGTTTTTTTATTCTACTATATCTAATGCTTGGCTTAGTTTTCCCTTTTTTTAAGCACAATTTATAAATAAGACCATTCTAACGTGGACATCCCTGTTTTCCAAATTTAAGGTACATTTCAGTTTCTCTGATACTGGTCCAGAGTTTCATATGCCCCCTCCTTGTTCTGTTGTAATTCAGGTAAGAGACATCTTATGGAAAGCTCCTATGCTGTTTCAAAAATAGCAGACCATGAACAAAAAATAAATAGCATTTTTCTGTACTAAGTTGAAATAAAGATATAGGGCCAGGAAAAAAAAAATAAAAGAAGTAAACAGTGGATATATAACATGGCAATAGTTGTAGCAGGAATCAGAGGAAGGCCATTGGCATATTCCAGTTGAATCAGAACACAATTTGACATCAGAAAGAAGATGGTTGTGCATTACCCGTGGTAAATCAGATATGGTTTGGGAAGATTGTTCAACAAGATCTGAAGGTAATAGCCGACTCAATCAGTGAAGTGTAAGTGTTTTGAGAAAATACTGATTTCAACATTGTGATATTATTAAAAAAATCTCAAAAATAAAACTGTAAGCAGTTGAAATTAATTCATGATCAAAAGTTTTACTTTTTGTTAGATATTCATACTTCTCCGAAGTATTTCTAAATTACAGTCCATCGATACTGCCGGGTGCCTCTATTCAAGTGGTCATAGTATCTTACCATGTCGGTTTGAATAACCTATGATATGTAATTTTTGAAAAAGAAATACTGGACTTTTTTTTTTTGGTAGCAGTTACTGTTAGGTGGTATCTGGATCAACCTGGGTGCATCTTGACTAATCCCCCTCCTCGGCCCAAACAAAGGCCAGTCATCCACTCTAGGATTAAGGGATTCACAAGAAAATTTCTTTTGGCCTATGAACCAAGAAATTAGAAAACTTAGAAGTCGAACTTATAACAATGTGCCTAACCACACATCATATGACCCCTACCACTAGGCCCATCTCTTGGGGTTGTTAGAAATGTTTTTTAACACCAAATACGTGCCTGTCATATTTACAGAAATGGTATCTTGCGGGGGAGAGAGATCAATAATTTGATTGAATTGGCTCTTCCTTTGTGCATCAGTTCATGTAACTTGGTTGGTAGTCTTTCTGTTATATTTTAATCTAGGTCCCCCTTTCATATGCTTCACGTTACCTTTTCCTTTGACATAGGTTGTCGAGTTGAATTATCTTCTTAGTTGACTGAGCTCTCTCAAATTATTTTGTCATTTAAGTAACACGAGGAAAAGAAAATAATGTTCTGAGTTTTGAAATCCTCTATTTTAAACTCCATTTCAGTGGCAAAGGCTCTAACTTTTAATGATACAAATAGAAAAGAAAACTCAAAATCAATAAAGAGAAAAAGAAGTAGAATGCCAAACCCCTTATGGAGTTAATTGTTCCCTTTAATTATGGGAAACTTGAAAGTCTGAGAGTGGCTCAAGCACCTTGGAACTAATCCAACTTTTTCAATCCACTTCATATCTTCTCATTATATATTTAACTAGTTAAGTTTTCTTCCTAAACTCTATGTGACCCTTGCATATTACAATTGCAAAAAAATGTGATGGGTGCTGCTGTATCATCTCATAAACGTTTGTGTTAAGTGTAAAACTGCTCACTCCGCAGATTTCTATTACATTATCACATACTTCGATGTCTTCCATAGAAGTTAACTACTCCTGTTCATTTATGTTTTACACCCCAGTGCGTCAGCACATTCACAAATTGATGCCTACTTTTGCATTTTGTACTTGGGAAGACTGACTTTAATGTATGCCACATAATTTATATATTGCAAGTTATTCCATATTCACATGTATCAATTTGATAATATGTTAACCCCTTCCCTTCAATTAGACTCTAAACTTCCACAAGACGGGGAATGCGCAAGAGCTGCTCATACAGCTGCATCTACAAGGGAGTTGCAACATTTGAATCATGGCAACCATAAAGGAATGAGGGACGCACCTCAAAAACTGTACAAAAATCTTAGAGATATCTTTTCAGCATCAGTGTTCTCAGATCGTAGCACAATATTATCTGAAATTGAGGCTGCAGAGTTTCTTGGTAGTTGTACCATTGATTTTCAAATATAAAGTTCATTTGTTATGTTCAGTACTATACTCCGGAAAATTAACTCCGAGGTCCAGAGTAAAGCTCCAATGTAAGTTATATGTAGCACAAGGGAGCTCTACTGGAGTATGTCACTGGTGAAGTGTTTTGACGCACACACAGGAGAGGAAACTCAAAACTGAGAATCATGAGTGTCATCCTAATTTCTCTAAACAAAAATTACTCTCCAGGGAAAAAAAATCAATATATAAGAGTTTTAAATTACTCGTTTATTTCTGTCAACAAAGAAAACAGGTTGATTTGTATACGAGACCCCCCCAAAAAAAAAGTCTTTAGCGCTACGCTCATACATGGAAGTTTAATGAAATGGTTTTTGAAATAATTTTTAAACCTTCTTGGCCAACTGATTCAAAATTTGATCCTTGACCGCTCATTCTCATAATTCGTTGTATTTTCATTTTTGTCATATGTTCCTGGCTCTGTTGGTGGGATGGATGGAGATTGGGGTGTACCAAAAAACTTATACAAAAAAGCTTCTTTTAAGCACATGTTAAAGATGTAAAATGCATTCTATGTTGAGTGCTTCTTAAGATTAGCATTTCTAGGTACTCCACAAGTTCACATGCGCTACTAATCTGAGTCTCGGTTGTTGTAAGAAGCTAGTATGTTTATAGTTCTTCCTTTGTTCTCTTCTACCAACGCAATTTTCCTTTCCATATACTAATTTTGTTTGGAACAAAATGTTAGTATGAATTCATTCGCATAACCTGTTCCGTATTACTTATTAGCTCAATTAAGGCAGTGTTATTCTAGTTTTGCATGTGAAGCTCCTTATAGAAGTGAGCATATATCATATGTCTCTTACATGAAGCCTTGCATGTGCTGTTTAAGCCAACCGATAAGCTCTCCAAGCATTCATGTCTCACTAAAAATGTAATAATGAGGGGGGCAATTATTGTTTTGCGTTTATCTTGAAGTTTTTTGGGGGCTAGATTGAGACAATATTACAGAATTAGCAACACAATCTTGTCTTTATTGGTAGAACTACAGATGATAATCTCACTGAGTACTCCTAAGCCACATTTGTTTATCTCATTGCCATTTTTTTAATGGACGAGTACTGGTTTATATTTACCTCAAAAAGGGAAGAGCAGAATGTCACGGGACTGAGTGTTGTTTGTCATCTTCCTCTACTTTGTGCGTGTTGAGTCTGCTGACCATAAGCTGCAGAATCTCTTCACAGTGATTTTTGTTCTTTTCACCATTTCACAAGCCTCCAGACGTCACAAAACCCCTCTTCCTCACTCTCTTAAGCAGGGCAAACCAAAGCTTATTTTTACAGGTCTTCATTCAAAAAATGAGAGAAGGGAACTTGTACCGTCTTTGCGTTTATAAGCATTAATTTCGTAACCCCACTGTTGCTTCTTCCTCTTAATTAATTACAAGAGCATGGATATGGAGTCCAAATCTTCTTCCTATGAAAACCCAGAAGCTGAGGTAGAAGAAAGCATGCGCTTTGCCAAGTCTCTCGAGGTTCATATCCATATCTGCAATGCCATATTTTACTCTGTTTTATTATTCTATTCTTCGTGTATTGAAATGTTTCATCTTCGTTCATGGTGGTTGCAGGAACTAAGAGGACTGCGGTCTCAGCTTCACAATGCTGCGGATTACTGTGAAACAGCATTCTTGAAAGGCAAAGAGAAGAGAGAGTGAGTCATCTCGCACCTCTCCTCCATAGCCATACCAAAATGCTAATGTGAAAGTTACTCTCTCCCTTTGGCTTCAGCCTTCAGCTTCCATCTTTCAGTAATTTTAATGGCTTTTTTGTATATTCCCTGATCTTTGCCGCTTTGCTGTGAGTTTCACTCCATAGAAATCCATTTTTCTTTCTTGTTTTGGGTATAAGTAGACTCCATAGACAGGGCTAATAGAAGTTCAGGCACAAAAATCTGCACTGGTATAATAAGGGACATGCACCCACTAATTGGGTCACCATTAGGTGGCCTATTCACGTGTAATCCAAAAACCTATGAAAAGAAAATGTGGACAGGGGAGTGAAATTGGAAATATTTAGTTTCCACTCAATAGTATTTAGTAGAGAAAGTGAAAAACGCAAATAAATTGCATCTTATCAACTTTCTCCGCAATGTACCACCGATCTGTTAAACATTCTGCATCTCCAATTTTCAACTGTTTCTTTAGATCGTTACACTTTCAGCTATACCGAGCAAATATAAAACTTCAAGAAGTAGGTGGACGGAAGCTATGCTAACAGCCGACAATACTTATAGTCATTTGAACACTAAATTATTAATGTTGTGACTTTTGAATACATATAATGAGCCTAGCTGGAAGTCCCAAACATGCTGAAAAGTTGTGAATCTTTCTTGTTACCCCCTTTTTTTCTTGCTTTGCGATTTTTATGAGAGACTTTGTTTGGCTGCTGGATATGGTGACCTGTGACAGATTGGGGTTTCTATATTTTGCAGTGTGCTGGAAAACACAAAAGAATACATATGCAGGGCCATGGTCACTATTGTTGATCATCTTGGAAATGTCTCGGCCAATCTCGAATGCCTCATTTCTGGGACAAATGCGTCTTCTGAGTCTGAGTTACGCATCAATTGCCTCAAACAAGTTAGTAGTATTATGTTGCAGATATCCAAAATGTAGAGATGGGATATTTAACAAAATATTGTTAGCCAGCTTAAAGATAAATGCTTTAGTACAAAAGTGATCACACTCAACATTGTTTATAGTTTGACCAGAAAAAAAAGAGAGAAGAATTATGGTTATTGGCTTACTGAACTTGGTGTCTTTTGACAGAGACTTCTCTCGTGTGAACAATATGCTCATAAGCTTGCCCTCACCAAAGTGCGGTGGAGTGAGAATTTGCCAAGATTTCATTCGCTTTATTTATCATCACGTAAATATTTAATGTCACCCCTTTGTTCTTTTCAGAGACAGTAAATTTTTGGTATACTATTGTTATTTTCATCCATTTATCTAATCCCTACTTTTTTTTTATTGCAATCTTTGATCAGCACCCACCCTTGAGGGGTCAAGCAGTGGAAAGTTAAGGTACTTCTTTCATTCCTTAATAGCCTAAAGAATCAGATAATTAAAAGATCTTTGGCCATATGTTTTCTGATAGTCAGACGTAGGATAACAGCCCAGAATGATTATGCTTAATATGGCATTCTCATCCTTGAAAGTGAAAGATATTTTAGATTTTAGTTTGACTGACATTTATGATATATATATTTTTAATATTATGCAGGGATTCTGGAAATAAAGTTCCATCAAAAATCGAAGATAAGCATGTATTGGAGACACAGGAGGATTTGCCACTTTTTATGTACGCCCACAAGGCATGTCCAGCTAACAACTTTAAGTCAACCACTGCTACTGATAAGGGGCATTCCAACTTGGGCTTAGGTAAGATATTAGGTTCTTCTGCTTATTGGGGCTAGACGATACTTGAGTTGCCTCTAACTTAAACCTTGGCGTACTATATAGTGGTGCCTGTTCGGGATGGGTTGTCAGTCTTGACAAAAATCCCAAATCCTACATTTCATTTCCAAGTGAGTTTGTCTTGCATTAATCTACCTGATTTATATTATTGATGCTTGCTGCATAATGAACTGGGCTTGCTCTGTGTCTTAGATTTCTAACTGTGAATGGCCTTATTTGTAGGGTAACCAGAAGGTTGGACATCATAGAAAATCATCGAATGGTAGTGACATCTTATGGTTCATAAGGCGTAGAAAACGAACACATTGAAAAACTGGAGAACCCACTGCTTATGGTGACTTTTTTCTTTTTTTTTTCTTTTTTTTTGGAAATATTCCCCCTCTCTCATCTTCTTTATTGTGGCAGTTTATTTTTTTATGCTAATTTCATGATTAAAGGACCTAAGCAAATATTTATATTTTGAGGCGCTTTTAGAGTTGTTACTTTTTTAATTATGGTGGGAAAGATCATATGATATACGGATTTAGATGTAGCAGATCTGACTGTTAATACTCATTGGACATAAAGCTTTTTAAGTGAACACAGTTCAGGTACGAAATGCCTACAAAACTGGGTTTCAAGTGCAACCAACATCAAAATGAGCAGAAAATAAAATGAGTTCAACGATGATCTTAGACTACAGTCTACAACGACCACTTATCTTCCACTTTTTTGAAGAAGTAAAGGAATAAAGAATCTACAAGCCAGTCAAGCACTGGCACAACCTAAGAGTCTGACATTACCTACAAGCCAGTTATGCCAAGAAGCATAACTTCACTTTCCATGGAAGGATAGGGTCCTAAATAACATGACCTTGAGTCAGAGTATTTACATCTGCACAGTGACTGTTTTTCTCTTATTTCTTCTTTGTTCTCTGAGTTTCTCTCTTTTTCTCCTTCCTCCTTCATTCTTTTGCTATTGATATTAATGACGAGCTATGGGACTTTTGATAGAATTCATGCACTCAATCTTCTCCAAGTAGCAAACTTTCTTTGGGGTTGCGAAGTTAGGAGATTTTCTCATACTCTTATCATCATTTTCTTTGTCATCGTCTTCCAAGTCTCCTGTACAGTTATTCTTCATATCATCCCCTGCTCTAAATGAAGAATTCCAACCCATGAAATCTGAGAGAGTCATCGAGCATGGTGTCTCTGTTGAATTGAGGTTGTCCATCTCTTCCACTGAGCTTGGGGACTTCTCTTCTGCCAGTGGTAAGGAATCCGTTGAAAGCCTCCTGCTGCATGCTGCCAATTGTGGATTCTGAGTCAGGGAATCAGCATTTAGGACGTCCTCAATCCTTGACAGAACTGTGAAAGCCAAGCTTTCTATCACCCTTGAATAGCTCTCCAGAATAGACTGTCCTACATCCTGTGCACATTTTAAAAACAGTAAATCAAATCAAGGCCATAAAAAATGAAGATATAGAACAGAAATATCCGTTGGACTGTTGTTTTTACCTTATTGTATTGGATCTTGCTAATGTCAAGTGAAGATTGTGGAAGTCCTGGGAACCTCTGTTTAATTGTCAACAATATTGTCTCTGCTCTATCCTCTAGGAGTTCCCTCTTTTCCAAACTCACCGCCGAACCCCAGGTAGACTTGCTATCCTTGTTGTGCATCTTTCTTTTCCATATCACTATAGAAGCTTCAATCTTATTCTTAAGGTCAAGCACTTTATGCTCCGTCGACAAGTCCAGATTTGAGATTAATTGCCCAGGATCAAAGTATTCCTCAGTCAAGCTTTTATAGATTGAATCACCAAGGCTTTCTCTACCGTTCTGCCAAATACACGAAGGAGAAGATTAATCCAAGTTACCAGTTTTGAGTTCTGATAAAACAAACTAGAGACGTTTTTACTTCTCTATTTTTACCTTGGGTAGAGATTCCATGTAGTTTTCAGGGATCTCCATCTCTGACAGTACTTGGGCATTTATTGCCATGGCTGCTTTTAGTACTTGGTTGACAGAGTCCTTCTGAAAATGCATCCATTTTCTAGCTTCTTCGGACAATCCATCTGGGGGAACTTTAACGGTTGGTAGCCACCATTTCTCACTCTTCCTTTTGGTATTATTACCTTCAGATTGGTCATCATTTGCAGAAACATACCAGAACTCATTTTCTTCTTTAAATTCATCTAACGTGTCCTGTTCCATCGTAACCAAGTTATCTCAGGCCCAGAACAAGTGAAACTAAGCCATATGGATTAGTGAATCAAAGATGATAAAATTTAACTACTTACAATAAGCATTGCATCAAGCTTGCGCAGGGCAGGGATATTCATGAGCAGATCATTTCGTTGCCGAGTAGTCATGATCTATATTAAATCAACAAATTTTTTTGTATGTCAGACCAAAGTTAAACTACATTTTTGGCGTTCTATCTTAGAAACCAGCACTAAGAGAGATGTGGTGGGTTAGAGAAGAAGGAAAGGGGGAGAAGAGATAGAGAATGAAGCTGCTCACTTCCATGCTTGTTCCATCCTTAGCTATCTGTCGAGAAGGGGCAAATTCAACAATGTGATCAGTCACAGATAGAAGCCACTCAACTTCTCTTCTCCACCTTGTTTTCCTTTCTATGGACATTGGCGCCAGCTTGGATTGTTCTCCAAAAACAGATGCTGCATAGTGTCAGAACCAAGCAAATTATTGAATCAAAAATTCGGTAAGAGAAAACTTTCAAGTTTCAGCTAGTCACAGTCAATGAAAGTATATGTGAATTTGAATTAATATCATTACATGATATACTCTTACTTCAAAACCCATGCAACACATGATTTAAACAATGCTTGCTCTTACCAGCTAGATTTGTTATAGCATTCGACAAAGCTAAAGCCGAAGAAACACCATTTCCAGCACCTGACATATCTTCTCCCAAAAGCAGCTTAGAAAACCTTTCCTTTATCATGTCGACTTCTGAAAAAAAAAAACACCCAAGAATTTTATGCAAGTTATGGGACATTTTCTATAAGCAGGTAAAAATTTACAGTATGCTAAATGTTATTGGTGATCTTGTGCTGAGTACTAAGCAATAGCTTAGGATCAATCTAGTTTACGTTTCTCTTTTATCTTTTCTGATCACTCTCAGGGTAATCAGACTAATACATTAGCAACTTGAAATGCAGGTACAATCTTGACTTTATATGTATGAAAGGAGTATACATATATACCAGATGGTGGCTGCTTGGGAGGAGGAGATCCCGTCTTGACTCCACCTTCTTCCCCACCCAAGCATGCTGCTGAACTATTATCACTATTCATCACACATCCTATTTGCTGAATTTCCATTGGGTTTTCGCCTTCAGTTGAATCAAAGCGACTTGAGCACTTCTTATCATCTCCAGAGTCTTCATCATCTCTATCATCAAAAATAAAATTGTGAATCTGTCTCCCTGGTTTTTCAAACATCCTCCTAAAATGAAAAGACCTGGCCTTCTGCATGCTGTTTTGGTGACCAAAAGCTCGAACCATTATTAACTAGACCTTTCCATTCCACCTTTGTTTCACAGAAACACAAAGGAAAAAAGAATCGGATACTGGTATAGAATGGGTATTTGAAGTTATGTTCCAAAAAAGAAAGTCACTTAATTGAGAGGCTAATGAAATTTTGTAAGAGAACAGGAATAGTTTCGTGCAATATATTGTGGTATGAAGGTTTGAAGAAGAAAAATGGTGGAATTGGTTTGAGGGAATGGTATAAAGAAAAGGGTGGGATTAATCTCTTGGGTTTGTTTTATGAATGAAGGGATGGGAGGCTAATGCCACCATAAATGCCCGGGAAACTCATATATACGTAAATATAGCAGTAGATTTTGCTCCCTCTGTTTCTCTGCCATCCCTTTGTTCTTTATCAAGTTATTCCTTCCTATACACTCGCAAACAAAATTGACAAAATAGAGAAGAAGAAAGAATACAAGAAAATGGCGTAGAATAGTATTTAGACAACTGTCTATTAATGGTAATCATCAATTTATTAATTTGGAATGAAATTGGACTAATTGCCGGATAGCCACAGAATGAGGTGGACTATAATTAGAACAGAGAAGGCCTAACTAGCCAGGTAAAAATATTGAATTTGAGACCAATCTCCTGAGATTAAAGATATGTACTTTGAGTTAATGAAAAAGTTGATGAAGAATGAATAAATAAAATATTAATTTAAAAAAGGTTTTCAAATAAAGAATTTATTTATTAAAATTTATATAATTAAAGTATTAAAATATTGATTTAGTGTTGTATAAATTATGGTGACATTAGCCAAAAAGAAAATAAAATCATATATAAATGGAAGGTTATTGAAAAAACCAAAATTAGGAAAAAGTTGCAAGCCTTGGGGTTGGAACTTATGTGCAGAAGATCTTAAATTAGTGACTTGATTTTGTTCTGTTCACTAGAAGCAACGTTAAGGTTTTACAACACATTTTTCCAGAAGTGATGTGGGATCCTTGAAATCTTGAACCCCAAGGCTCTGCTTGTAGTTGTACCCAAAGGAAAACTGGAAAAGTGTGATGTTAATGCCAATAAGCATACAGTTTTTCCACAGGTCATTAATGGCTGGATCTTTCTAAGGCTAGCTGAGGAGTATCACTATCAGAGTGAAGTAGTAGGCGTTTCTTGTGCTACTCCTGAATATTCTTACTTAGGAGTAATCTTAGCTATTGAATATTGTTTCATCTAATATTTGACCATTTGATCATTGCAGCTTTTTGTTCTTGAATTTTTTAATAACCAAAAAGTCTCTCAAGAGTATTCTTATTCCTGAGTAGGTTAGATTATGTCGAAGTAGTATTTACATTTAAGTATCATTGTAGTAATGGGGAAGTAATTGAGAAGCAGAGATGGAAAACCCAAAAGATCACAATTTTTGTACTCGAAGAAAGGAAATTGATTCGGTCATGTTCTTAAAATTTTAATAATTCAAAGTAAATAGACAATCAAAATAAGTAAAAGATAAGAAAATGAAGGATATATTTTGACTGCCCAAAATGAAAACATGAATGGTGAAGTACATGACCAAATTCGGATCTGAAAGAGAAATGGACTATGTAGACCGAACCCATATCCTTTTATGTACATGAAGGAATCATGTTAGCATGCTCACCCCTACTCTGTTGCCTTGCTCTCTCATCCAACAAATGTAAAATAATATGATCTTTTCATGTACATGAGTGGATCTAAACATGTATAGACTTATAGGACCCTAGCTTAGTGGTAATTGAGAAGGGATTTGGATCCTAGACATTCAACTAGATGGGATACAGTTAAATCTTAACTAAATGAGGTACAATTATATCGTAACCGTTTATTTATTTTTAGATGATTTACATTTTGATTACATATAATCAAAATAAAATATGTCGTGATCGTTTAAAAATAAATAAATAATTACGATTTATTTAACTACACTATTTAATTAAGTCAATTGGATAGGATTCAAAGTCGCTGGTTTGCAAGTAAGCAGCTCACTGTTGACAAACAGGATTCATACCCATTACCACTTTGCTTCTGCGTGACATCAATCATATTCTCAAGACTCCTTGCTTTAACCTAATTTATTTTGACATATCCATACACGTACATAAGGACAGCGACAACCTTGAAAAAAAATCAAATGGAACATTGAGAAGATAAGACAATAAGATATCTCACTCACTCTACAACCTAATCTGTAGAAAAATACAAGGGGCGGCAGTTGTTTTTATGCTGA
>JASKGM010027168.1:15153-27090 GCA_034509205.1 Ceratonia siliqua | reverse complement strand
AGGGACTTGTTGAGCGCCCCTCTCAATGAAAGCACCAATGATAGGAACTCAAGTTGCAAAGGTAGAACTCACCCCAAAAGACTAGTCCGTTAGGGGAGGGTGCCTCTTCAATTTAAGTACCATCCCGTTTTGGTATGCGGAACCGATGTGGGACTTCCCACATTGTATCATAACACCCCCGTTGAGGTCGGACGCCCACGGACGGCTTTCACTCCGGACCGCTTGTGGGCACTTGGTAGCCCTTTCCTGCTGCGTTGCCGACAAATGAACTTGTTGAGCGCCCCTCTCAATGAAAGCACCAATGATAGGAACTTAAGGTGCAAAGGTAGAACTCACCCCAAAAGACTAGTCCGTTAGGGGAGGGTGCCTCTGCAACTTAAGTACCATCCCCGTTTTGGTACGTGGAACCGATGTGGGACTTCCCACATCATATCACAATGTCTATATCATTAGTAAAGATCAGTGGGCACCCCTTCAGCCTCAGTTGCAAGGGATGTTGCCAAACCACCCACAGGCCCCACCTTCGTGAGCCCAATATATGCATCTGCAATGTATAAATCACCTGTTTTCTTGTCAAACCTGAGTCCCAGAGGCCTTCCACAAATGTGCTCAGTCTTCACATAACTAAATGGTGATGCAGATTCTTTAGGATTACATAAGTCTGACCTGCGTCCAAAACGCAGATGGAAGAAGAAACATTATCATTCAACTTTATAATATTGCAAACATAGCCACAATATACGTGTGAGAAGAATTCAATATGAATTTAATCTTCAGTTAATCCAAATTTCCAAATTCAGTAGTGATGATACAAGCTTTAAGGATTTGTGCTCATAAGCCTTTTAAAAGATGAGACTATAGTCTATAAGGTCCATTAATATGTCTATGACAGAATATGAAGTCTAATGTGAAAAGAAGCTTAAAGAAATGACGAGATATCCACAGTTGTTAGTGTCTTCAAATTAAGAAAATAAGCATCAATTTTCGTTATGAACACAGTTCTGATGGATTTGAAATTAGGCGGTTTAGTTATTTACTTTTTGTCTTCGATAATCTGATTTTACGATTTGACCAAACAATTAAAATTCATTCTACAAAATCAGCAAATAATCGCTAAACTTTTAAAAAAATCTTGGTCTTTTAGCCACGATCGAGTGTCGTATCTGTTCGGTTTAATAAATTCTTATAACTGCATTTTCTGATCGTAGTATGGATAGAACAATAATTATGAAAACTAGATGATAAAAATAAGATAATATATCTTAATCAAGGAGGTATCATTTATCATCAGAATTAGATTTTCGCTTCCATCTCTTTCATCTTTGACTTCCGACAACCATTCATAGCCAAGAACTATGTAAAGAAAGACATGATATCCTATTGCTTGAAAAGTCTTACCATTACCAATGAGCCACAGACTCAGCGTAAAACAATCCCCCTATTACAGCATACTATAGGATAATTTCTCGACCCGGGCAAGGGTGGGAAACACAGGGAAATGAAAGGATGAAGGGGGGGAAAAAAGATAGGAAGAAATTTAAACCCGTTAACAAAATATTCTATTTATCAATTGGTGTTGGTAAGAACGGGAAGAGAAGAGAATTAATTCTGACCTGTTCGGCGAGGTATGACCGTATGAGCAAAGTCAGTCCAAGACTGACCACTCCAGAATAATATTCTTCCATCAGCGACGCTCGTGTAAGGCCCACGACCAAGAGGATCGAAGGCAATGCTCTCTGGTTCCTGCACTTGGTTCAAGAACTTAATCTCCGATTTCTGCAACAAGTTTTCAGTGTCTCTGTTCGTAGGAACCTAGGACCAAGCGGGCATGTCGAAGTCCGGGAAGCCCGGGATGGGGCTGTGCTGAAAAGGGTCTAATCCACAGTACAGAGCAATCAAGAGGAAGAAAATGGCGAGCCCTCGGGTCAACGTCATCGCCTAAGGAGAGAGTGAGACACTGAAAGCTGAACACTTGAGAGTGAAGGGTCAGTGAATAAAATAATGGGAAGCACCAAAAAGCCAAGCTTTTTCAAAACGAGAGACGTCTACGTTGAAAATATTAACTGATTTTTTGTTTCCACGGGGATGGCTTTGGAGTGTTTCTTCGGCAGGCGGGTAGTTGAGCGAATCCAGAATCCAGACCCCGCAGTGCACGGTGCAGTAAACACTGTGGTCGTACAGGGCGCGTTGTTACAATGCACACACCTTCTTTTGACCCACACGTGTCGAGTAGTCGTTTAATACGCCATCATCGTATTGTTGCTTAAAAACGCGCCAGGATCCCTGCACGTAGTTGAGCTATTTCTTGGGTGCGGCCCTGAGGGAGGCAGCTGCTACCTGCATATTTAACGGAAGGCTCTTTACTTTAAGAATAGTCATAATTTTAGAGTTACGTTTTTATAATATTTTAAAAAACTTAATAAAATTTGAACAAAAAAGTAAAAGAAAAATTAAATGAATTTTATAATACAAATATTCAAAAAAAAAGAAAAAAAAAAGAAACGATAAAAATATTTTTTCATTTTTTTAAATTTTAAATCCTTTTAAATTATTTTTAAAATAAATTATAAAAAACAGATAAAAAAACATAAAATATAAAAAATTATTCCAAGAATACACATATTAGCATAAGAAACACCTTGATGTAGCTATTTAAGATCAACGCACTTGCTTATAGTGTGTCTACTTTATTTGAGTAAAATAATTTTTCATAAATTAAAAAAATTTGTATTTATTATAAAATTAATTTTTTTTAATTTTAATAAAATTTGTTATATCTTGGATAAAAAATATTGGAGTTGACCCCAATTACACATGTCAAATTGAAACAATTTTGATTGTCCAGAGAAAAAAATTCTCTCAAAATGCGTGCATAAATTTTTTTTGAAAACACAATTATCATTATTCAATGCATACTGAACGTCTAGTACCTCTAAAAAAATTAAAAAAACAATAAAAATAATATTCCTAAATATCAATATTCAGAGTACGGTAGAAAGACCCATGTTTTAATGTTTAACTTTTGTTTCTTCTATGGGTCAGAATCGTTCAACCTTTGTCCACAACTACAAAAGGGCTTTCAGGCCCAAATCTCATATGCCCATGTTTTCACTTAATCCTACTACATCATAGAAACCCAAAACTGCAACTCTACAAAAAGAGCCAACAAATTTCTTCTCTGTTACCAACAAATAAATACTATATATTTTAGGTCAGAAAAAAACAAGCATAGAACTGTTTTAATATTGAAAATTTGACAAATAAACATTTTCAGCTTTCAAAATTCCAACAATTAATCCTTTCAAAATTTTTAAATTTTGAATGATAATTTCTATGTTTATTTATTTATTTAGCGTAAACTGGGTTTAAATTCATAATTCTCAACTCTTAAAATAATTTCAGTAGCACTGAGCTACATGTTTATTAGTAATAATTAAATTTATTATTTGTTGTTAATTCATTAGGTTTCTTTTTAGTGTCATCCCAATGTTTGAATTTAATTTCCAACTATAATCCTTTTTTTTAGTATAAAAACATATATTTATAAACCAAAATCGTCTAATATTAGCTATTTTATATGAGAACAAAATAATTATTGACATAATTTAAACTTAAAGAGGATTAGTTGTTAAAACTAAAAATTCGGAGATATATATATCCAAAAGATCAACAAAATAAAAAAGAGAACCTATGGGCATGTTTAAAATAATTTTTGTTTTATTACTTTTTAAAATAATTTTTAAGAATAACTACAAAAAAATAAAAAACTTGTTTGGATAAAAATATTTTTAATCAGTTATTTTTTGTATTTTTTAAAAAATGTATTGTAAAAATAAGTCAAAATATAAAAAAATTGTTCTCTATTTTTTATTTTCTAATCATTACTTTTAAAAAATTTTTAAAAATAATTGATAAAAATACTTATCCAAACAAATTTTTTCCATTCTCATAAAACATAAAAATAATTTTTTAAAACTGTTCTAAATAATTCCATATATTTTTCCTATACTTCTTACCCAACAAGAAAAAGCAAAATTTATATAGCATAAAAGTAATAAATGAAAAGATAAGACAAGCTTTCATTTATAAATATAATTTAGTAAAAATTACCCCGAGTCTCTTACACAAATAATTTTATTCAAAATTAAAGATAAAGTTAATTTGATATTAAAAAAACTCGAATTTTTTAAAAAAAAGTTTATTGTTAAACACACTTTGAGATTCATACTTTAATAATTAATTAATTATATTATAATAAAATATAAATCTCATAATACTTTTAATTAAAAGAAAATTAAACTTCTTAAAAGATTGAGCTACAAAATTCATGAACATATTCAGTGCCGATGTAATAACAACCCAGTATGCTACTGATAGAAGGAACAAACTAGGAAGACAAGATGGCTTTCATCTAAATTGGCAGTGTTGTATTTTTTTCCCCCTTCTAAAAGTCTTATTTCCAAATCATGGAATTTAGTTTGTTAATTATCCATCCGTTTCAAAATAATAGTCGTTTTAAAATTTTTAATTTATTTTAAATTATTTATCGTTTTATTTTATCAATAAAGTATTAATTATTATTTATTTAACTTTATTCTTATTTATTATTTTTTTAATAAAATAATAACAAGCATTTAAATTAACTTTAATAAAATTAATTTGATCAAATATAACTATTTTTTTTATTAAAATTAAAATTATTTAATTATTATGCTATTACCTTAAACATTAAATAAAATAAAATAAAATAAAGTAATTTTTTGTCTTGCCTATTTGCTGTGGATGACAAGCTGTTTGATGTTAGAAACTGTCATTATAATTCAAATTTGCAAATTTTTATAATTAATGGTATAAAATTAATAATAAAGTTCTAAGAAATTGTCCAATGAAAAATCACAACTTTTGTCAGGGTCGTTCCCAAAAAAGAAAAATACATGTCGTCTTGCTAATTTAAACCATTTTTACTTGTCATCTCAAAAAAAAAAAATTCCATTTTGAATATTACGCGAGTATCAGAAACTTTAGCACAAAAAATATCTGACAGAAATGGGAAAAATTGTAATTTTATAATTTTATGACTCTAGAAATATTTTGCTCTTTTGTGCCCTCTATATTATCCAAGACATTATGTTAAGGACAGAATTAGTACCCAATGGATCCATTATTTAAAAGATATACAATTTTTTAAAATAAAAAAGTTTAAATTTATTTTTATAAAATATAAACCCAGCAAAAATAAGATACCACTAGCGAAACGTTAATAAAATCTCTCATATTTTAAACATATAATTAAAAAAACCTCCCTATCTTGACTATAAATATGATGCATCTCAGATAATGAGGCAAATAAGCAGTGTTCGGCACAACTAAAATTCCGCCTAAGCAGGAAGAAGTACTCACCTAACTAATGGAACCATGTCGACATCAAAGTCTCCGAATCCAACCAGCTTCCTTATTAGCTTTAATGATGAGAGATCAGGCCACCCCATATTCTTCTTTCCATCCTTAGACTACAGGAAAATTAGGGTTTTCTGATGAATGCCAGAGATCGGATCGGATCCACCTTGTAATTCCTATCAAACTTGCCATTCTCTGAATCATCATCCTCCACGGTTCCAACTCATTAAAGCTCATTCTCCAACCCATGGGATCTCCTCATTCTGAACCATCCTCCTCAGAGGCCGAGTTGTATGAGCATCTTCAACAAACACAATTAGAGTTTTTGTCAGATGGAACCTTGTATTGTGATTTCCATTAATTTAAACCCCTCTCCCTCCCTCCCCAAAAGAAAAAGTAAAGTTAATGGCCGCCATAAGCTGCTATAAACACTCGTCTTTATCTTTTGGGTTATATCCATTAGTTCTAGCTGCTCCATACCCTTCCATATATACACACCCTCTGGCCTACACAAATATGCTTACCTCTATATTTATTCAAAGTTATTTGCCCATAATTAAGTCTTCTTACCTAGCAGTTAAAGCACCCATTTCTTTCTTTCTTTTTTTCTTAAATAGATGATGCTTCCAAAGATAATGTCTCTGAAACTGTACAAAACGTGACTAAGGACTAAGGTGCTGAATCTGCAGATGGAGTAGGGATGCAGTGTCTTGTACCCATATAAAATACTGTTGGATTATGTATGTGCCTGTCTCGTTAGTGTCTGTTTCGTTCCTTTCAAAGTGGGATCTGTATTTAATTAGTAGTTTTAATTTTGAAGTAAGTAAAGAGAAAAGAAAGCAAAGAAAAACAATATGGTCCTAATAATGAGAAATCCCACGTGAGATATTTTTCCAGGAAATAGATGAATTATGTAAAGGAAGATGTCTCATCAGTCATCATGCGCTGAGCAAACAGTATAGGGCAATACATATATAATCAATAACACCACAAGTGGACAAAACTAAATTTCCATAAACTTTGCTATATATTTCCACAGTCCTTTCGGCGTCACTATTAGCAAACTTTACTAACGCTTTTTGTTGACTTATTACCAAATTAACATTTACAACCTTAGAACAACTTGACTTTGACAACTTAATTTGGTTTTTCAACACAGGTTGAGTCAAAGTAAACTTCAACAAGTTTATGAACATTGGCCGTAAATTTATATTTTTTTTATTTTTACATAATTTCTTATTTTAGATATTTTTGTTAATGACATACTTTACAAAACAAAGTTAATGACTCCATAATCAACATTAGATATCAATTTTATGACTAAACACAAATTGATAAAAAAAAATATATATGCTATTTTTTTATAATTAATCATGACCATTGATTCGTTATCTATAATATTATAAAAAATTAATTATATTTTTAAATTGAAAATTACTTATAATAAATTGCATAATTCTTTTAAAATTAATCTGAATATATTTCATGTTCAATTTAATACAAATTAAATCATAATAAAGAATTTAATTATGTAATTTTACAATTTTTGCACCCCCAATGAAAACTTTAAAGCTATGATTGGAAGGTGAGTAATTAATGAGAAGGATGAAAGGGAAAAGATGAAATAGAAATAATTTGAGAGTACTTTAAAATTTTGATCATGATTAGAAAATAGAATGAAGGGGAATCATTTCCTCTCCCTTCTCCTTCAAACCCTTACTTTATGTTTTCTTTTTAATTGGTGGTAAAGGTGGAAGGAAAAATTTTACAATCATCATACTCAAAAAGTTATTTTAAAAGATTCATCTGTTTTAAAATAAAAGTTATTTTAAAAGTTTTAGTTTATTTTAAATTATTTATCGTTTTATATTACTAATAAAGTATTAATTATTATTTTTTTAACTTTATCCTTATTTATTATTATTTGTAACAAAAATTTAAATTAACTTTAATAAGGGTAATTTAGTTTAATACAACCATTTTTTGTTAAAATTGAAGTTATTTAATATCTTCCTTAACCCTTGTGTCATTATCTTAAACGTCAAATAAAATAAAACAAAACAAATGGAGTAATAGTCATTTTATGAATTTTAGTTTGTTTTAAATTATCTGTCGTTTTACACTACGTATTAATTATTATTATTTTTTAATTTTACCCTTATTTATTGTTATCTTCAATGTATTAATTGACTTTGTTTTCCTAAAACCTCTCAACTAATTTATTTATACAATTATTATTTTTCTCTTATCACTTCTCTTCTTGGCATATTAAATTTAATGAAGTAACAAGAGTTTAAATTAATTTTAATAAATTTACTCCAATACAATTATTTTTTATTACAATTAAAATTATTTAATAATTTTTTAATTAATTATTGTACCATTACCTTAAATATTAAATAAAAGAAATGAAAGAAGTACTATTTTATCATTCAAATTAAATGAATAAAAATATTGTAATTTTAAATTGATGAACTTTAATTTTTCTTTAATCATTAAAAGTAATTATTTATCCCTTCTCTTACCCTCTAATATATTCTCTTACCATTCCATTTTCTCTTTTCTAAAACTTGTAGACATAAGTAAAAGTAAAAAGAAAGGTAAAACCAGTGAATTGACCATTGCCATGCACCCGTTTGAATGACATAAATTCTAAGCATGTATATGTGATCCCCCATAAGACTAAGACTTTCTCTCACACCCTTCTAATTAGTTAGCTCTCTCTCTCTCTCTCTCTCTCATTCCTAGACATTCCAAGCATTAATATCTCGCCCCCCTCGTCCGCTACAGAAAGCCAGAATGGTTAGGGAGATGGGTCACTCCCACCCACTCATTCTCTTAATCATAACACATCATCCTCCTCCCCGCCTCCTTTCCCCACTCTCTGCCTCTCTTCCTTTCGCACACACGCGCACATAACCCTTCCCATAATCCATCTTTTCTTCATAAATCAAAACCCACTAACCCCACTTCACTTCATTCACTGGTTTTCCCGACCAGACTAGTCCCATCCTCACCTTTGAGATTTTTGTCACTTCTTTCTCTCTCTCTCTCTCCTCATAAAAAAATAAGTTCTTTTTTCCAAATCTTTATTTTCCTCTGCGTCTCCTGTAAAATTCTTGATCTTGTTCACTTTTCTTTGGGGCAAGGAATTCTCCCCCGTGATCTGCCTATAAATCTAGTAAGCGCCTCATACACAGGACAAAGTCACAAAGAAAAAAGAAAAGAAAAATGTCAATGGAAATGATGGCAACCGAACGTGTTTGTTATGTTCACTGCAACTTCTGCAACACCATTCTAGCGGTACAACCCTCAATTCTCTTGTTCTCTCCTTCTTTTTCATATTTATCTAAGCTTTTTGTTATGTCATGCCTTTCATCAGCTAATTTGGCAATCCGGATTTTATGTTTTTCTTGTATCGAGATCGTGAGAGCAAAGAAATAAAGGAAAAGCTGTTGCGGGTAGCCATATGAAAAAGCTAAATTGAGCTCAGCAGACCTAATAAGAATGCATATTTATATGAATGGATGAAAACTGAACTACATGGAAGGCAACTGTTACCCCCAATTTATAGAAAGCAAAGCCTGTTTTCTTGTGCGTAACTTTCCCTAGGAATTCGAATCCATCACTGAAGTCACTTTCGTGACTGGCATGTAATTTAGACCAAGAATTCGACTCCTTTCTTATATTTTATGAGAAAGTGTAACTGGGTTTTGCTCCATAACCTCAATATAGTCACAAGAACTTCATCTACGGTGAGAGTTTGGTTAAAGGTAAGTGATATATACAGCCCCATAACTGAAGAAATATAAATTCGAAACCCAGTATCTAACAACGCTTGTCGATCTTCCGTTGAAGAAGTAAGGCATATCCTAATTTGAGAGGTTACAAAGGATTAACTGTGAGCCAGAAGGAAGCAATTCCAAGATGTTTAATTTATAAACAATTAATGCATACACAGACAGAACCATAAGAAATTTGAGGGCTATGTCTAGGGCTACTCCCAGGTACTAGCTAGGGTTCTTCCAATATGGAGCATTCTGCCCCTCTTTCTTGTTTAATCTGCAGAAGCATATGTAGCATCATAAGATCTCATATATATGTTGATGTTATATACGAATTAGTTTTTCTTGCTATTTATTTTCTGTACACCCAGCTCAGAAAATGAAATCCGTATAGAAATTCATGTGATGGCACGCAGTATAGTTTCTCTCTCCTCAGTGTATCCCGTTCCTTTCTGTGATGAGGCGATGGTGGGTATTTCTGTTCGTCATGATTTGCCAGTGAAGCATCTTTTTGAATGATCGTATAACATCAAGTTTTTGCGCAATTTCAGACTTGTTGCTCCTTTAAGTACAGAGGGCTGTGTTTCTCTTTCTTTCTACAAGAACTTGTGGAGAGATATTGTGACTGGCAGAGCAAAGCCATTCCCGGCCGCATCACAATATGCTTTTTTTTTACCTTTCCTTTCATCATAATATCTCTGTTGAAATTACCCCTTTTGAGAAAGCATCCTCTTTCTTTCTTTCCTCCGCAAATGGAGATCTTAACACTGCAAAAAGTGCAGTAAAATTAATCTGCTTCACGATCATCCATGTTTCTTTATTCGTAGACTGTATCTCCTTGAAAGCAGTGTGATTAATGGTGTTCATGGCCATTATGGTTTCCGTTCCAGTCATGTCGTTTTCACCTCTCTCTCTTTCCTCCTCGCTATGAGCTACAATTTCTATCTTTTATCATCTTGCCTTGCAGTGTCAGGCAAAAAGTCATGCGCACCGAGAGCAAGGAGACATTGTGAGAGTGCTAACTTTTAAATTACCCTTGTCAGGTCCTCAGCTTCCTGCTAATTAACATGTATTGAAGTCCACACTCTCTCTCGCTAGCTGGATGCCCCAAAAAAGTAAGTAGGCCTCTCAGAATGAGAGAGAAAAGGATACTGCACTCACTTTTCTCTTGACTTTCTTTATAAACTTCAGCTTCTTTCTTCGGCCTCCCGAACCAACTTGATTCCCTGTTTTTAATTTCTCCGTTTCATTTTTTATTGCATTGCTGGTGGTTGCAAGCGGCTTTCTTGGAAATGAAAAATCTTCTTTCTCCTACTTAAATATCGTAGCTTTGATAATCTAAAGCTCAGATCTGAGGCTATGATAATGATCCAAACAATGATATACGAAATTTAAAGCACTCGAGTAGTCGAGTTCCTTTGTCACTTGTAGAGCTAGCTAGAAATCCCAATGACAAAAGACTTGCAGATTTTCAGTTCTTGATATTTATGGTCGAATTTTTTAAACTGGATTATAGCAGAAGAAGAAGTTTAAATGTTTGAGAGAGAGAGAGAGAGAGAGAGAGAGAGACTCTTCTGGCTTTCTAATAAATTGCAAGTGATAACATTTGTTTTGTATTCCAAAATGGGTATTGGCAGGTTAGTGTTCCATGCAGCAGTTTGCTTACCATGGTGACGGTTAGATGTGGCCATTGTGCTAATTTGCTATCAGTTAACATGGGAGCATCACTCCAAACATTTCCTCCTCAAGACCTTCAGGTATTTCAGGCTCCCTTTTTATGGACATATTTATGACCTCATGTTCATAGAAAACGGGATAAGACTTTTTTATTATAGTGTTTCCTTCATTTAATTTGCACTCCTTTAATTGGGTAACTGGCCTTTATATGTGTGTGGTTTACTAAATTTTGGTTGCTGATTCACAGAAACAGCACCTAAGCTTTGAAGAATCAAGCAACAATGAAGTGGGATCATCTTCAAAATGCAACAAATTAGCTGCATTTGAGTCTGTAGAGCATGAGCAACATAGGATTCCTCCCATTCGTCGTGAGTTACTCTCTCTCTCTCTCCCTCCTTTGTATTTAACTTTTGGTATCATGATGAAGCTGTTCCTTATGTGTTTAAGTATAAATGAACAACCGGGTATCCATGCTGAACTTCTTGTTATACACCCAAAGGGTTTAAAGACAAAAAAAAAGACTCAGGCTCACTTCACAACTGGCAGAAGATAATAAGCAGGCAGAACAACCTCATCATTGAGGCAACTTGTCATAAAACGAGTTTTTCATGAGAGTGGGCATCCAATTCTGAGTATCAATTTTTTTTGGGTACAAGAGTACCTATATTGGGCATCCTATTTTCTTCAATATTATACGGCCCCCTCTCAGATGGTGACCTTACGTAACAAATTGACCCGTCCTTAATTGATTTCTGTGCCTAGAACATATTTTATATACTTATGCATATGTGAATTCATTATACAGTTACAGATTCCACTCACCATAACATAACAGCTAAGGTAACTGATATAATATTGGTACTCCAATATGATCAGTTTTTCAGCGGCTGGAATTTACCCTTTGAAATGACCTGGACAATGACGACAAAAGATGTATGAGAAATAGACTAAACCACTAGAAGAGCAAATAATTAAAAGACCCTTGGATAAACTGATGGAATGTAATTAATTATTGGATGAAGCGTCTGGGGAACATATGGTCCTCAATTACACAGTTCCACTGCCAGTTCCAGCTCTA
>JASKGM010027147.1:0-27097 GCA_034509205.1 Ceratonia siliqua | reverse complement strand
AAAATAAATCTACTTCTCCTAGAAGGAGAAGTTACAAAATGGAGATTCTACTTTAATCACAATTTCTCATTTTACTTTTCCTTCTCCTTCAAGAAGAAGCAGATACGAACAGCTTAAAAAATTACAGAAGTCATTATTTTCAAAAAAACAGCTTCTCCTTAAAGGAGATCCAAACGGGCTGTAAATTCGACTTTACTTATTACCGAATTTTTTATAATAAATAAATATTGAATTTTATATATAATTTATAATTATTCATTTAAAATTTTTTATTTAAACTACAATAATGTCTTATAATGACTGTTATATAAAAAATATGATATTTAAGTTATTATATATACTAATATCAGAAAATCAGATCGGTTATTGAACCAGTAAAGGCAGTGGGTCACGGGTTACTAGTTCAACCGAGGTCGACCAGTGTGAATTAAAATATATATATTTTAATTATATATTATATATAAAATACTTAAAATAAATAAAAATAAAAATAATCAACTAATAAATACTAATATATTTGAAATACATTAAATAATTTCATCACAATTAAATAAATCTATAATTATTCACTTTAGTGTTCTACAATATACATCGTTCAAATTTTTTTTTATTTTTATGTATATTTGAGCTAGGTTCTGAAGATTGAACATTGATAGTGATTTTTTTTTAGTTGTTTTTGTTGTTCTTGTTATGTTTGATCATGATTTTGATACCTCTTTTCTTTTTATTCTTATTCTTTATCTTATTCGGATCTCTGCAACATAAATTAATAAAAAAAATTCAAAACCGGCTGAACTGGTGACCCGCCCAGTTCATCGGTTTTTTACCGGTTCAACACCAGGTCACAGGTTTTTGACTGGTTTTTTGCTCCCCCGGTTTAGGAGGATCACCCGGACCAGTCCTATGGCCGGTTCCCAGTTCAACCGGTCAGACCAACCGGTCCGGTCCAGTCCACTTTTCAGAACTATGATATATACTAATGTATTGACATGCATATTTGTTCTTTTTATCTTAATTATATTGAAATAAATTAAGAAATTTCAATGAAAAATTAAATAAAAAATTAAATAAAAAATATTAATTATTAATTATTAAAAAATTAATTAATATGTAACTATTCATATTTTACATATATAAGATATAATATATATATATATATATATATATATTTAAATTAATAAACAGAAATAATAGAGAGTTGCTAAAGAACTAGTCACTATTTTTTTAAATTAAAATTTATATAATATTAAAAAACGTAACTCACTCAAAATTAGCTACTTGTGGCATGAACTCTTTCAAATTCTCACAATCTTATTTTATCTTTTTCCCAATCTTTCACAAAATAATATATAATGAATTGAGTTGGGTTGATTTAGTTTTTATATGAGTTGAGTTGTGTTATATTGAGTTTTATTTAATAAAAATTGAGTTTGATTGAGCTTGGATTAAAAAATATATATAATATAATATAATTCAACTCAACTCAATTATTTATTATTATTATTTAAATAAATATATCATATATAAAATATATCATATAAAATTATAATTTAAAATATTAAACATCATTTAATATATTATATATGAAATATATCACATAAAATTAGAATTTATTATTATTTAGTTTTTTCTAGTTTATTAATGTAAGTAGTTAAACGAATTCATTAGATGAATCTTTAGAATTTACAAAAAAAAACTTTGCTGTCATCAAATGATCATTTAATTTTTTCTTTTGAGTGAAATAATTGATGTTTCTTTTTGGTACAAAAATGATGGATAATTAATTGGTTCTTAAACATTTTTAATATTATTGTAGTTAAAATTTTCATTGTGATATATATATATATATATTAAAATTATAAAACTATTCATATTTTTTTTTGCTATTTATATTTTAAAAATTTTTATATAACTTTGTCTTAAATTAATAAATCAACCCAACTTAAATTGAATTTTCATAAATAGGGTTAATCAGGTCATAAGTCTTATAATTTAAATTTTAAAATATACAAAACATTTTAAATTAAATGTAAACACAAACTTAAGTAAAATCCTACTTGCACGCTTCCCACCCATTCCTACCAATCTAGTCCCCTGTTGCCGATAATGCTAACCAAATCCATTGTCCTATTTATAATGATAGCCTTTAGAAAGGTTTATAAAATATTTATATTTACAATAAGTAATATTTATATTTATAAAAAAATAATTTTATTTTTATGTGGCAAGTTAAGTACTATATTTTAGTTGGATGAAATTAATACCGAATAACTGTTCTTTGTAACAAAATAGGCACAAACAAAAAGTGTGATCATTTTAGAGCATGCTTCTTTTAAAAATAATTTTTACAAAATTTATAAAATATTTTTTTAGCTAATTAATATATAATAAGATACTGTAAGTAAAATAAAATAAATAGTGATGACTAATTAAAAAATATTTTTATAAAAATTATATTTTGTAAGAGAAATACTTCTCTCATTCTATTATAAAAACTATTTTTTATTAATATTTTAAAATATATATATTATATTCTATAATAATATCTTATGATACTTGTTTTAACTAGTACTGGTTGGCCCGTTCCGTTTTGACATCAACCCGCCCCTTAAACGGGGCAGGGCGAGCCAGTCCGCCAAATTGGAGGGCTGAAAAATGCCAACCCGCTGAAAAAATAAGGAAAAATGGGAGAAATTGGCGGGTTGGCGCCAACCCACCCTACCCCGCCCCGCCCTGCCGTGTGGGCGGGCCAGGCCGGGCCAACCCGTCATTTGACGGATTGTAAATCTTCATACCCAGCCCGTTATTTTTGGCGGGCTGGGCGGGACAACCCAGCTGACCCAACCCATTTTGATAGCTCTAGTTTTAACTGTATGTATCTTATAATGATAATATATGTCACATTTACTCATGATTAGTTTTAAATTTTATAATTTTCATTAAATTATTTTAAGAGAAAATATTCTGCCAACCAACACCTTTGAAAAAATATTTGACAATGTTTATCATAATAATTTCATTTAGAATTATCTGACTTCTAATCCATTGGAGATTGAAAGAATCAAACGAATTAGTTGCCTCTAAAGTCACAATTAAATATTATTAGCTTGTAGAAGAAACGAGCAAGTGTCAAAGAATGAGAAAAAGAAAATAATTGGACTCAACAAAATAAGTTACAATAAAAAGTCTAACCAAGCCTTCACTCATTGAAATTTTATGATAAGATGTTTGTATATTCCATTTAATTTTTTTTAATTTCAGATATAATATATTTATGAATAAAGTTTGTAACTAATATTACTTGTTATTAAATTATTTTTACGTATTTTTTGAGATACTATATTTCATGATTTTATATAAATTTCTTTAATACAATTATAAGATACGTTTTAAAACTTTTTAAATACTAATAAAATATATCTTTAAGGATAGCTTAATAACTTTAAAAAAGCTTTTATAAACTTTAGCTTATTAAAAAATAAAAATAATTATTAAGAAATGGCATTGATATATGCACCATATTTTTATATATTCAAACAAGATAAGTTCGAACTTGTCGATTTTTTATTTTTTTGTTTTATTTTATTTTTTAGTATTATTATTTATTTATTATATCATATATAGTTTATACTATTTATTTATTTATAATTTTTTTATACTATTCATGCTTAAATAAAAATTTTTAAAAAATTTTAAAAGATTTTCAAAAAAATATATGATATAAAAAATAATTAATTAATATTAAAAAATAAAAAAACTAAGAACAAAACATAAAAAAAAAACACATCATTTTTATTTTATAATCTCAAAAATGAAACTGTAAGATAGAATTCTTTATATTTTATATAAGTTGAAATGCATTGTGAGAATACGATATATTTAATAACATTTAATTATAAATTTTTAAATAAATATATTATATTAATTAATAGTTGAAATAATTATTTTTTTGATTAAAATTGAATTAAAGTGAGTGTATCCATATGGAGTGATAGTAGGAAAGAAAGAGTTTGATGTTATATTTGGTCAAAAGATGAGGAAAGATGTAATGATAAAACTTGCTATATAATAAAAGGTCAGTGAGAAAAGAGGTATGCTTTAACTTTCTGCTGCAACTCAATAAACCAATAGAAGAGACCCCTTTTAATTATATGATATTGGAAGGATTCCTAGATGACATTATATCCACATATCTGTGGTGCCTTTGCTCAACTTAGCCACACAAGGATCCAACCTTGGGCAAATTGCATGGGTTATGAAAAGTGGAAATTGGATTATCCCAAGGTCATATTAATATAAATGGTCATGATAGATCATCTATACTGTTTACGTCTTTGCTGCAATTGTCATTCCTAATTTAATCCCCTCGTACACATGATAATATCCATTTCTTAAAAAATGATAGATTTATAATTTTAAAGTAAGAAATAAATTATAAATACTTTTATTAAAATAAAATAATATATATATATATATATAAATAATAAATCAAATCATTTCTAAACTTTTATAAGGACAACAAAATCATAAAAGCTTTTAGTTTGTAAGAATAGTTATCCTCACAAACTAAAATGGGAATTAGTCACTAGTTATGAAACTTAAATTAAATACAATTATTATTACAGTGACGGATGAATATGGCAAATGCATGTTGGAATCGAGTCTCTGTTATGAGTTTTGTATGACAACATAGTGTCAACATGTAAATCTTCATTCCTTTTTATAAAGGACATATTTTCCCACCATCAATATTGTGCCTCCATCGCATCATTTCTCCTTTTCTTCTTATTTTCTCTCACTCCATCACTTCATTATTCAATTACCACATTACCACCCCTTCAAAGACCTAAATTTCTTTATTTTTAAAAATGTCTATTTCGTCTTAAAATTACATTAAATACAAATTCATTAAAGAATGTTAAATAATTTAAAGTTATTAATTTTTTTGAATTTATCAATCACCTAACAATTTTAATTTATATATTAATATAGAATTTATTGATTAGTAAAAAGTCTAAGGACAATCAAGTAAAATAATATATTTCAAACTATCAATTTATGATATGAATTAGTAACAAGTAATAAGACTTAAGAATAGAGAAAGAACAAAGAACAAATTAGAGGTAATATTAAATTATGTGTCAAACTTATCAATTACTACAACTCTCACACAATACTATTAGGTCATCAGGGTTAGGATTGAAGGGTTCGGTGAAAAATATTTCATCAAGATGCCTCACACCATCAATCATATTAATATATAGAAGGATAGATATGATTATTAAATTAAAGGATATAATATCAAATTAAAACGATAATTGAACACAGATAAAATTTGTATATAAAAAGTTTATAGATAGCATATATTAAATTAATTAGAAAATAGATAAATAAGGAAGCAACTAAAAATATAATTAATTAATCAAAAAAATTCTACAAGAAAATTGATAGATAAATATGAAAATTAAATTAAAAGAGATATATACAAATTAAATATTTGAAATAAATAAAATAGGTAATTCAAAGAATAAAATTAAAGCATCAAGTAATTAAAAAGAATTAAAAATATAAACATTTTCTTTTGGCAAATAGTAAAACAATAATAATTTTTCTTTGTTTCAAAATTAAAACAAATTAATAAGAAAACCCTAATTAACAACATTAAGAAAAAAAATAAAATATTTATAGATAAATATAAGATATAATGTCAAATTAAATCATCATATATAATTGTATTAAATTAAAACAATATTGACTCAGAGCCTTAGAGGGTATCCATGGCACAATTTCAAAATATTTAAGTGGCGTGATTTTAGAGCATATAACTAACTACTTGGCGCAATTTCAACGTATAACCAATTTTTAAGTATATAAATAAGATGTTTGTAAAGTTATATTTGAATATATATATATATATATATATATATATATATATATATATATATATATTTAATAAAAATATTCACAAAATACAAAAACAAGATAAAATTTTTTTATATAAATAAAACGCAATACTTAATAAAATGTAAAAAAATCAAATAAATGTAAAATAAATTCAAAAAAATGGTAAAATTTTAAATTACATATATATATAAGCTTTAAAAATACAAATAAAAATAATTAAAAAAAAAGAAAAAACATGAAAAATAAATTAAAAAACATCTGAATGCACCGGTACATGCGAATATAACTTAAAAAATACTTATAAATAAATAATGAAGTAACTAAAAATATAATTAAAAAAATAAAAAATTCTATATAAAAAATTAATAGATAAATATGAGAATTAAATTAAAAGATATAGATATAAACTAAATAATTGAAATAAATAAAATAGGTAATTAAAAAAATAAATAAAAGCATCAAATAATTAAAAAATAGTAAAATAATAAAAATATCCTTTGGAAAATAGTAAAAGAATAAGAAATTTTCTTTTTTTCAAAACCAAATTCATAAGAAAACTTTAATTAACAACGTTAAGAAAAAATGGTTATAGATAAATATTATATATAATATCAAATTAAATCATCATATATACTTTTACTAAATTAAAATAGTATTGAATTGTGTGATTTCATAGCATATTATTAATTACGTGACTTGATTTTAACTTGTATAACCAACTTTTGTTATAAATAATATGATTTTGAAAATTTCATTGTTTTTTCTAGAAAAATAATAATTCCTATGTAATAATATAGGCATTCAACCTTAAGTCTCACATGCATCCTTTTTCATAAATAAATTATATATTGAAATAACCACGTCTGAGTTTGACAAAAATTTATAAGTAAAATTACTTAAATTTATATGTAATTATATCAATAATTTATACATAATTTATAAATAAAAACTATATAAATAAATTTTTTTATATACATATGAATAATACGTTATTTTTAAGTGTATATTATCAGGATATTTTAGAAATTTTATAATAAATTTAATAAATTTATTATTATTTGATGAATTAATTTGGGTACGACACTGTAAAACACAATTATACAAAAAATGACCCAATTCTTTTTAGTGTTTATTGAAATTCTATTGTATTTCATAGCAGTACTTTGTAAAATTTAATATTCTCATTTGATTCTATTTTGAAATGCTATTTTAAAATTACAAGATACTAAATAAAATTTAAACATCATAGAAGCTATTTTAGTACCAAAAATAAGTAACTCGAAAATTTTTCAAAACTAAGTTTCACTGGTCAAAATTGTAAGAAAAATAGGAATAAGAACTCTAACTATAGTCAAAACCTCAATTTGTCTATTTATAATAAAATAAAAAATTACTACTAAGTTAACCTCAAACCTGTTAAGACAACAGTCATAACATACATAATACCCATAACACGGATAACTCAACAAAAATATACTGCAATTTGCAGAGATACGAATGATATAACATTATTTAACCTCTGTTTAAAGTCCTAACAAATCACATGCATTCCTCAATGACTTTTTTTAAGGTTCCCCTAAATATGTTTAAATGATTTTCCTTTACCTTACTGCATTTAGTTTGGCACTGCATCATTGACTGTTTATAAGATTCTCAAAATATCAGCCTCCCAGAGTGGCTTTTATTTTCTTCCCTTTCCCCTTTTATACAATAGCCTTCCACTTATTCAAATAATATACAATGCAATGCTCAAGCTTTTTCCCTTTTAAATAACAATACTCTTAAACCATCCAGCCAACAGTTTCTTCATCATCCTTTTCCTTTCTCTCAATTCCATTTACCTGCAGGATGATCAACTTCCAAGCTTCTTCTTTATTCATTCTGAAGCTGCTGTGTCTTTGTTCCATGGCTTCTGCTGACTGCTCCTGTGATTCAGCAGAGTCCAAAAACGGTGATTCAAGTGAAGCTCTCTGGTACAAACTTGGCTCTATTGCTTCTGTTCTAGTTGCTGGTGCTCTTGGGGTGAGTCTTCCATTGCTGAGCAAGAAAATCCCAGCTCTGAATCCCCAAAGTAACATCTTCTTCATGGTTAAGGCTTTTGCAGCTGGAGTGATTCTAGCAACTGGGTTCATTCACATACTACCTGATGCCTTTGAAACTCTAACTTCACCCTGCTTAAAGGAAAACCCATGGCACAAATTTCCCTTCACTGGATTTGTTGCCATGCTTTCCTCCATAGGAACATTAATGGTGGATTCATTCGCCACGGGGTATTACAAGAGGCAACATTTCAATTCAAAGCAAGTTTCTGCAAATGAAGAAACGGGGGATGATCATGTTGATCACATGCATGTTCGTACTCATGCCACACATGGCCATGCTCATGGATCAGCCAGCTCTTCTGAGGAGTCCATCACATCTGAACTGATACGCAACCGTATTGTATCACAAGTAAGAGTAAATAAATGAATGAATTGTTCATCAATTTGATTTTCTGATTTTTTTAAAATTTTTTTTTTTAGAATTGTTTGCCTTATTTGTGTTGATTTTGGATTGGTTTCTGGGTCAGGTGTTGGAGTTAGGAATAGTGGTCCATTCAGTGGTCATTGGGATATCTTTAGGTGCTTCTCAGAGCATTGATGCTATAAAACCTCTCCTGGTGGCCCTTTCTTTCCATCAGTTTTTTGAGGGCATGGGGCTTGGTGGTTGTATATCTCAGGTATGTTAATATATAACAGATTCAAATTTAAAATTTAAAATATTATTATAAAGTCAGACTATTTTTTTTTTAATTTTAGAAGAATGAGTAATGACTATTTGTTTTTTTTTTTATAAAATCTTACATGCTTGTTTTAATGAGAAGAAAAAAATTAGAGACTTGTAGTTTATGAATTGGGGTCTTTCCTCCTTGGAGGATAATTATGATATCAAATCACATATGGAGTTAAGAAGTTGAAGTCATTTGCTTTTATTGAAAAAGTTTCAAGTAGGAGAAAGTGAGTTCCCTGTGCAATTTGGAAAGTAAGAGAATGGTTGCAGATGTTGCCATGATGACAACATCCTAATATTCAATTCAACAAATAAAAATCATCCAACTTTTTGGCCCATCAAGAGGGAGAGAAAGAATCCTCACCGTGGCACTAATATTGTGAATTAGAACCTGCTTTAATTGGATTCTGCAGCTTATTTACAAGAGTTTGCGTAACTCGAATGACTGTAAAGTATCAATGAGCTTCTGACTCAATGATACTATAATTATAAATATTAAGTGCTTCTAATAAGCATTAGATTTTGTGTAGGCAAAGTTCAAGTCCAGATCCACAGCAATATTGGCTACCTTCTTCTCCCTAACAACCCCAATTGGGATAGCAACTGGGATAGGAATTTCAAGTGTGTACAAAGAGAATAGCCCAACTTCTCTAATTGTTGAAGGAGTTTTCAACTCTGCTTCAGCTGGAATTTTGATTTACATGGCATTGGTTGATCTTCTAGCTGCAGATTTTATGAACCCTAGGTTGCAGAGCAATGTAAAGCTTCAACTTGGAGCAAATGTCTCTCTTCTTTTAGGGGCAGGTTGCATGTCTGTATTGGCCAAATGGGCTTAACAGATTTGGTGTTTCAGTTTTCACTCAGCAAAAAAAAAAAGCCTTTCTTTCTTGTCTCTTCTTTCTTTTCCTTTTTATATTTTTTAATTAATTTTATTAAGGTGTTTTATAAGTATTATATTTTTAAAACAATATGAAATCACATAAAAATATATTTTTTAATGTTTTAAAAAATCAGCCGAACTGGCAAAAAGACAGTTCACAAGTTGAATATTTAAACAGTACTTTTTGTTTTATACGATATCAAACCAAATTATGTAGTATATTATTAAAAGGGAGATATTCAATAGAGGAATTGGATGCTTTTTCAATCATGCACTTCATGGATATATATATATATATATATATATATTGATCATAAATTAAAATTTTATTCATTTTTAAAGGATTTAATTCTAAAAGTTGATAAACTTGTATATAACATATGTTAACGAACAATTCAGTGACGATGTTGAGATTCGAAATTTAGTAAGGGATCCAATACTAGAAGAAATCCTGAGTTCATTGATATAGGAAAGAAAGAATTTGCAAATTGATATTTGATTCAATGAATGCTTTACAGTTGTACCACTGACTGATTTATAGCCAATTCACATCATATGCTATTGCAAAATATGCTAACTACCTCACGTGCCACGTACACTGACCACTAACTCAAGAATTTAACTACCCCAACTAACTTTCAAATATCATAGTTATACAATATACTATAACAATACCCCCTTAAAACAACCCTTGACCTCAAGGGTGAAATTGTGGAAAATGTTGCAGCAAGTCATAATAAGATTCCCATGTTGCATCCTCAGGAGAACTATCAGTCCATTTAACAAGAACCTTTGTAACCAAGCGCCTACCCTTGTTAACTTGAGTGTGTTCCATAATTGCCTCAGGTTCATGAAGACTATCGAAGGTAGAAAAATACGGTAAGTCAGTAGCAATTGGGACAACACCCACATGTTTTTTAAGTTGTGATACATGAAAGGTATGGTGAATTTGGGTAGTAGCAGGCATCACCAGATGATTAGCAACTTGGCCGATGCATTCTAAGACATGATAAGGCCCGTAATAGCAAGGAGAAAGCTTTTGATTACCTTGGCTGGTCACAAAGGCCTGACGATAAGGTTGCAACTTCAAATAGACAAAATCACCCACTGTTAAAGATCTATCTGAACAATGTGCATCTGCCAACTGCTTCATACGGTGCTAAGCCCATTCTAAGTGCTTCCTTAGTAACTTGACCATGAGCTCACACTTTTGAAGACTGCGATCAACCAGAGCCACTTTGGATTCCCCTGGCAAGTATGGTATTTGGATAGGAAAGGCATATCCATAAACAATCTCAAATGGTGTGACCTAGGCAACTGTGTGGAAGGTGGTATTATACCACTATTATGTTAAAGCTAGCCAACTAAACCAGGAACGAGGAGCATCATAACACATACACCGTAAATAATTTTCAGGACACTTACTCTCAATGTCAGTTTGACTACCCATTTGAGGATGGTAGGTTGTGAAAAATTGTAACTGAATGCCTTCGATTTCAAATAAATGTCGCCATAATTTGTTGAGAAAGATGGAGTTGCGATCACTTGTAATTATTGTAGGTAGACCATGCAATTTGAAAAAAAATTATCCATGAATTTCAAGGCCACTGTTAGGACAATAAAAGGATGTGGTAAAGCTATAAAATGGACAACTTTGCTAAGTCGATCTACGACTACCAAGATAGTAGAATAATCCTAGGATAATGGCAAACCCTCCACAAAGTCCGGACAAATATCACTCCAAATATAAGTAGGAATAACCAATGGTTACAACTGGCCTGGATAAGCTGAAGTATCAGCTTTACAACGTTGGCACATAGGGAACTCTTGAACCACCCGTTGAATATCTTTTATCACTCCCTTCCAATAGAATAAATATTTCACTCCGTTTGGAAGTGGCATCTTTGCCCAAGTGTCCCCCAATTGAGGAAGCATGAAGCCACTGAAGTATATGGATGTGTAGTACATTGTCATTACCAATCACTAACTTGCCCTTCCTTCGTAATTCCCCATTAATCGACTGATAATGCTTGTGGCTTTGAGAGTTAGCAATAAGTTTCTGAAGCAAAAAAGAAAGGGAAGAATCAGTCTGCCAGCTTAATTAAATATGATTTATCAAATCTGAAGAAATGTTTTGTAATCTCAATTGGAGTAACTCAGCCCCTTGAACCCTTGAAAAAGCATTAATAGCGCGATTTTGCTTCCCTTCTTTATATGATATCTCAAAATCATACTCCATGAGTTTAGAAAACTATCCTTGCTCCATGAGTTTCTGATAAAGGAGATGCCTTAAGATTTTCTGATCAATTCTAATCACAAAATGACCTTGTAACAAATAATGCTGCCACTTAGTAACTGCAAATACAATTGTTAGTAACTCACGTTCACAAACAGACATAGATTGGTGTGTGGGGCTCAAAGTTTTGCTGATAAATGCAATTGGATGCTGGTATTGCATTATGATTGCTCCAATTCCCAGTCCATTGGCATTTGTTTCAATAAGAAATTCCTTTCGAAAGTCAGGAAGTGCAAGGACAGGCGGTGAAGTTAAGGTTTGCTTTGACTGCTCAAAGGCTGTAGTTGTTGTTGGTGACCAACAAAGTTATTTTTTTTTTCAAAAGCAAGGTAAAAGGCCTAGCAATGTCATCACACCCTTCTCAAAACCGCCTGTAATACTCAGTTAATCCCAAAAACCACCTTAATTGCTTCACATTTGAGGGTTGTGGCCAATTCTGGGCTGTATTGAGTTTGCTAGGGGTCAGTAGAGACACCTGCTTGATAGATAAAATGGCCCAGATATTCAACCCTATTGGTGGCAAAAAAACATTTACTCATTTTGGCAAAAAGCTTATGTTGCCTCAGCAATTGGAACATTAATCGAAGATGCTGCACATGAAGATCCAAGTTGGAACTATAGATCAAAATATCATATAAAAAAACAAAGATAAACTTCCTTAAAAAAGGTTGGAACACAATATTCATAAGCTTTTGAAAAGTTACTGGAGCATTGATAAGACCAAATGGCATCACCAAGTACTCATGATGTCCAAAATGGGTCCTAAGAGCAGTTTTAGAAACATCAATAGGGAGTATTCTCAATTAATGATAGCCTTCTCGAAGGTCTATCTTGGAGTAAATATGTGATCCTCCCAATTCATCCAATAAGTCTTCCACTAATGGAATGGGGAAGCTGTCCTTAACAGTCACTTTGTTTAGCCATCTATAGTCAATACACATTCTCCAAGAGCCATCTTTTTTCCCAACTAATACAACTAAAGATGAATAAGGACTACAACTTGGCTGGATAGTTCCATAATCAATTTTGTGTCCATTTTCTCAATGACATCTTTTTGGAAGGGTCCATATGTCACAATGTGATGAATGGTTAAAACACAGAGATTTTTTAAAAAATGGTGTTGCCACCAATTAATTTAGAGAATAATTGGAATCCTAAAAAAAATCAAAAATTGGCCCTTGAAACTATAAGAAATGTTCGAGAGTCTAATTAAGCGTGAGAAAAATGTTAAGCACTCCATAACATCCATATTTAAGGATGGTTATCCTAGATTGTTTGTGCTTTAATTTTAAAGTTTTTCAATTATTTTAATTACCCTTTTTTATTAATATGATGCAAAGAAGATAAAAGATAAAAGAACCAGACCTGACTTAATGTGTAAGAGTCTATGTATCCCAATAGGGATTAAAGTCCACATAATTCGATGATATTTTGTATTTATATGCCTAGGGCGGATATATGATCTCAATCCTAAGGCGCTAGTATTTGATTTGATAAGATAATATGGGGCTAGGACAATATGGGAGGATAAACTTTCACCCAAAGCCTATGGATAAAATAAGACAATATAGAAGAATAAATCTTTATATAATGCTTAAGACAATATGAGAAAATAATAGCATAACTTGCTCTTGATTTTATTGAACAAAAACCCCTATTCTTATCCTTCATAGTAAAAACACCATGAGCTAAAGGTTGAATAGAGAGAAAGCCACCCGAAAAGTCCACACACTCGACCTCGATGAAGATAAACATCTGTGTAGATAATTGCTGCATTAATGAACTGAATCTTTTGGATAAAGACGAAATCGATGAGCTGGCCATGGGTGAGGAAATCTGAGGTCCTTCCAAAAGTTGAAATGCAGCTTAGAAGCTTAGAATGGGAAGATGAAAGTGGCGGCTAGGGTTAGCTTACAAAGAAAGCAAGAGAGAAGAAGAAAGAATGACGGTGGCTGCAGTAAGAAAAACGATCGTTGGTTGCTACGGGAAATAAACCAAAGACTGGGAAGAAGAAAGAGGAAAATGGAGGAATATTTTGCAGTGACGGCTAGGTTTTTGTTTAATGAAGAAGAAAGTGATTCCGGGTTGTGGGTTGGGTCAAATAGACTAAGTTAGGGAGAATTGAGCTGACTCTAGTATGGGTTGATTGGGTATTTTGGCATGGGTTTAAAGGCTTTCTTTTTTGGCCAAAAAAAAAAGAGAATAGGCTTACATGTGGGATTGGACCTAAGTGTGTTGGGCTGAACAACTTGGACTAATGCATGAAATTGGGTTTAAAATAGAAAGATGAATTAAATCTTTTCAATTTTCCTTGCAATCTTTTATTTTCCTGTTTCCCGTTTACTCTTTTAAAATTTCAATTTTTATGAAAGTAAATGAAATCTCATAGTTCTAATTTTACATTTTTTGATCTTTTTAATTTTTACTATTTTTTCATATTTTATGTTTTTTTTTCAATATTATCACTTTTCTCATTATTTCGCATTTTCTTTATTATTATTACCACTTCTCAATTTTTTGTATTTCCTTAATTATATATATATATATTTTTAGGTATATTTCAAAATTTAAAAATCGCCTAGACAAAATCAGTTGTTTACATTATATCTATAAAGCTTCTTGTTAACAGGATTACTGGCCTTCAATAGAGATATTTGGTGGTTATGGTAATCTCTAAAGGGAGGTAGTTCTATAGATTCTTTAAAGAGGTGTACAAATTCATTTAACAGAGAGGTGATGGCAACATGAATACACGAGGGTTTATTTCCAATACGTGTATGAGTTAGAAAGTACAAGGTATTAGGGGATGACTCATCATCACAAAACTGTAATAATGCCACTTGGGCTCCATGTGTTAAAGCCTTAGTGACCTTCCTTGAACCCACAGTTTTACAACTTCCAGTATATGCTTTCAAGACATGTCTTCATCCCATGACAGAAAATTCCATGATCAACTTACTGAAATCCCAGACAATGGGGCTTAATGTAATTAACCATTGGATACTAAAGACCATATCACAAGTCCCCAAAGGAATAACCACAAGCTCAGTAGTGAAGGTCATATTTTATAGCTATCATTTAAGTCCCTTGACCTGTGGTGACTTCTAACTTCTCTCTATATGCTACTGCTATAAAATTTCCTATACTTTACAGCCCAGTCTTTCTATTAACTTACCATCAATAACATTGTGGGTACTCTCACTGTCAATCAAGATAAAGATTGGCTTCTTTTGGAATTGACCTCTCACTCTCATGGTTTGGTAACTGGACACTCCAGTTAAGGCACTCACAGATATTTTTGGACAGTTAATGGGTTCCTCTTCCAACTCATTGTTTACATACTCAATTTCATCTACCATTGGTTTTAACCCTTCCTCCTCATTTAGATCTATCAAATACAATTGAGCCCTCCTATTTTGAAGATGGTGACCCAGAGTAAATGACTTATTACATATGAAACATATTCCTTTGGCCTTTTTCTCATTCATCTCTGCCAAAGACAAGTTTCTCATATTTCCTTTAGGTGGTTGAGATGACATTAAATTATGTGCTTTAGGTAGTAGAGGAGGTATACTATTAGTAGGTTTAGAAGTAGGTCATATTTTAGGTTTAGATTTGGTAATTGCTTGAATATAGTTACCAATAAGCCTAGCATTGTAATAAGTATTAGCTTTCACTGAAGTTTGATGAGCAGATTCATACAACTTAGCTAAATTGAAAGCTTCCTACGTACTCTTAGGTATAAACATGCGTATATGCATATGAGTTTCATGCTTAAGCCAGAAATGAAATAACTAACTTCATACTGTTAAGGTAGATGGACTCTATTTAGTATCAAATCAAAAGCATCATGGTAGTCACTTACAGATCCTTGTTGTTGTAAAATTTTTAGTTATGCCATTGGATCATTGTAAGCATCTCTAAACCAGTTGTTAATAGCTTTGACATATTCATTCCATGAAGGTAAAGAAGATGTCAATAAGGATTTCACATACGCTTGCCCTTGTAAGGCTCTTCCTTCTAGATGAAGAGAAGTAATTTTGACTTTCACCTCTTCTGGTGTTTCATCTACTTTGAAGAACTAATCACATTTAAAAAGCCATTCCTTGAAGTTTTCACTATTAAATTTAAGGAACTCGACCTTAGATAATCGAGTATTAATAGTATATCCTCCTAGTCGATCATTCCAAATAGGTTTTTCCTCTTTCATGATTCCAGCTCCAGCATCCTCAGAAGTAGATCCATGTTCTTTCTCCTTTGGTAATTCTAGCATTAGCTTCTTGCATTCATCAAACATGCTCGCTACTTTATCATTGATCATGTTTATTAATACTCCAGTCATCTTCGTCCCATTGAAGCTAATTTCTTACCGATTACTTCGTCTATTTCTCGTATTACTGCCTGAGTTCTAGTAGATTATGCCATCGCTATCGTGAATTAGATAGATTTGATACCAATGTTAATGAACGATTCAGAGACGACGTCCGAGAATCAAAATTTAGCAAGGGATTGAAGACTAGAAGAAATCCCGAGTTCGTTGATATAGGAAAGAGAGAATTTGCGAATTGATATTCAATTCAATGAATGCGTTACATTTGGACCAATGGCTGATTTATAGCCAATCCACATCATATGCTATTGCAAAATATGCTAACTACCTCATGTGCCACGCACGTTGACTACTAACTCAAGAATTCAACTAGCCCAACTAACTTTTAAATACCATAGTTACACAATATACTGAAACACACATAAACTCTGAAATCCACCAAATGATTAGGTGTATAATAATACAATAAGATAAGAATATAGGTTACTTAATTATGGGAATATTTTTGAAAACATTAATATATTCTCCAATCACAAAACCCTATTTCTCTTTCATGGCTTATAATCTTATAATAATTTTATTTAAATGTCCAAATTATGGTGACATGCAACTATTAGTTAGTGAAGAAAAATAAATGAATAAGAAAGATAGAATATTTGAAAAGAAAAAGAGGTATAGAAACTTCTTTATCAATATTACAACTTGTTTTTCCCAAGAGAATATGGTGTTGATACCTGAGCCAGGTCATGTCTTAGATAATACAGTACCTTTACTATTAGCTCCCATACATCACTTTTTTATTTTTATTTTATACTAGACTTTTTTTTTCTTTAATTTGACTATTTTCTATGTTTGGTAATATAAAAAATTATTTTTGAATATTTTTCTTTTCATTTGAACGGTAAAAAATTTCAATATTAGTGTTCCAAAAGTATTGTTCAAAACTATCGTTTAAATGAGAAATAAAAAATTCTAAAAACATTTCAAAACATTTACAAAAAATTATAAGACATAACAAATAATTCAAATAATACAAAAAAAAAGAAAATACAAAAAAAAGATAGTGAGAGATAAAAACAAAAAAAATGTTATATGAAAATTGCATAAAAAAGGTACCCTAGCATAATAACCCTAGAGTAAATGACATAAGGATTTGGCGTCATTTTTTTTTTACTTTAAACATTAGAAGACTTTAACATCAGCACACAGTACTCTTTTGCAACAAATAAAAAGATCACAAAAAGGTTTTCTAAGCTAATAATATAAATTAATCATATAGAGACAGGTCAATAATACAAAACTGAGGGTCAATATTACAATGATTTTTTTTTTTTTTTTATTTCTGCTTCATTCAGTCTTTAAGATAACTCGTCATTGGTACAATGACAATATTTTAGAATCTTAGTAACAATGACCTTCAACTGGTATCAAAAGTCCCAATATTATAAAGATCAACCAACACCACATAAAAAAGACTCAGATTACAGATCATCTTATGCATCTTCTATTACTTTGGTGCGGGCGCAGGAAGATGATATTAATTTAAAGGCCCATTTTCCCCATTCCAAGCACTTTGTGGGTCAAAGCATCAAAGTGGCTATATCTTCAAGAGTTCTCTCCAGTACTTATGTTATCCAGCTCCTTTACAGCCATTTGCCTCCAATTTTTGACCCTGCAATTGGAATATCTAGGAAAGGCATCAACCAATGTAAGAGAATTATATGCTGTCTCTGCTGATGTGGGAGAGAGCGAGAGAGAGAGTAAATGGCATCCCTGAATTCTGAGGTGGTTGCCATCCATTTACTGATGAAGCAGTAGAATTTCTTAAAAGTATAGTTCAATGGAAATAAAAAATCTGAGGGGGAAAAGCAAAAGCAAAAGATTTGAACAGAAAAGGCAGGATAATCAAAGTCATATCTACCAGGCGAGGGCATCTTCTAGTCACAAGACTCTGTCTTGACTCATGATATGAAATAGAGCTATTGGCCATTGCCATTCTTTCATTAAATTTTGTCCATTTAGATTGTGTTCCAGACAGGGCACTCAATTATGCAGTATGGGACAGATAAAATCATATAATATTCTCTGCATTATGGAAATAGAGAAATAAATTAGCTTTTATGTTTATAACATTTATCTTGTCCTTTCAATATAATAAATAATAATTAGAAACAACAAATAACCAAACAGCAAACATATAAGATTGATCCTCTTCAGTACCAGAAATTTTAAAGTAAACTTAATCTACAAAAATTTAAGACACTAAGTCAATCATAGAGTGATATATATACACGTTAAAGGTGGGTCTCGGGAAATTCCATTGAAAGTTTATACATATTTCTTCATAATTAGCTTAATTTTTTAAATCTTTAAGACTGTCCAATACAATTAGAAAGAGGGAAAAAAAAACCAGGCTTACTTGAGTGTGTTTCATTTGGATCCCACCCATTTTATCTAGAGTAAATTAACACTTTGGTTATTCAAAGATGCAAGTCCTTTCAATTTGGTCCCTCAAAGTTAAAACATTGCAATTTAGTCCTTGCAAGATGCAAGTCATCTCATTTTGGTTCTTCTGTTAGATTTACCAAACAAAAAAGCTGATGTGACACAAACAGCGTCTGACGTGACGGGTTGTTGATGTGCCACGTGGACTTTTGTTAATGCCATGTTAGCTTTTCCATCTATTATATCTAACGAAGATATCAAATTGAGACTATTTGCAAATATGAAGGGACCAAATTGAGACGTTTCAACATTGAGGGATCAAATTGAGAGGACTTGCATCTTTGAGAGACCAAATTGTTAATTCACTATTTTGTTTATCTGTGCAACTTTCGAGTTTGGAGATGATCTCTTTCCTTAAGATAATACCTAAGAGTAATAAGGCAGATGAACTAAAGTAACCAAAATGGCCCTAACTTACATCTTATAGGAGAATACAGGCATCCAAATGCTAAATTTGAATCTGTGCCAATATAGTCACAGTTGAACCACAGGGAAATGTCAATTAGCAACTCCATTTCCATCTTACACCCTGCAATATATGCCAAATTTGTTGAAAGTCAGTTATCTTAGGAAAAAGCACTTACGAAAAAAAAATTCAAATGGCATATAACCAGCTTGAAAATTTGACTGCATAATATATTTATATATGATAAATTTCTTAGGTCACATTCTTCATATTTGATTATGGAAAACATCATCAAATGCTATGTTAGTATTACATCACCTATATCTCTCTCTCTTTCACCAGCACACAATTTCCTTTCTCACTTTCCCCTGAAAAAAGTACCCTAAATAAGTAGCTCCAAACATGAGACATTGACAAGCTAAACTATGTATATGAAAGCCTAAAGAAAAGCATACTTTTCCTAAAGAAGCTTAAGTAGTACAAAAATGAGTTAGAAAATGACAGTAAGCACCATGACTTCTAGTTAATTTGATAAGTTCGAAAAATTGGAATGTACTTTATGATGCCAACTGAAATATTTCGAGTTTGACCTAGAAGATCAGTTATAATAATCCTTTGGCCACTACAAATACTCGTTAACTATTCCTAACATGGGATCCTTTGGCCAACCATTTACTGTGATCTTTCATTAGCAAGACTCACCTTCTCCTTCTTAATTCATATTCTATAGCACTCAATTAAGACCTCAGTACTAAGACATTCCAGTTACACTTCTTGCACTTTTATCTTCTGAAAATCAAATTCTGCTGCCCTGTGCCTTTTCATTGCATTAAAGTTTAATTTGGCCTTTTAGGGTAAAATTTGGAATCAATCAGTTTACAACTTCTTAGTTGCCCTTTTTCTTATCAGGATACATGGCCAAAACACTCGAAGGTTGTATTTTTAATCAACAATTAGCAGGTATCTAATGCTTCCTCTGCATATGGTAATTGACCAACCAATCCCTCTTTCTCACGCCACAACAGGGTGTGCTGATGTTTCCATGAGAGGAAAACTCACATAGAGAGAGAGCATTGAGTAGAAAGCAAGCAAAACAAAAGGGCATAAAAAACCAAACTTTCATCTTTTCCAATGGCGAAGCAAGCATATATACCAACATGAAACAAGCTTAGAGAAAAAACCGAGAAAAGTTAAGTGTTCAAACCTGTGAACTACTTCCCATAAAATACACACATTTGCTAGACCTTTTCTGCACTTTCAGGATTCCTTCAAACATACATCTCTAAGCAAAGATGACTGTAGAGCAAAGTTGTGCCGCCCAAAGAATCAATCTTTATCTCCAACAGAACAATTTGTCTTCCATGGCCCTACTTACTCTTCCTTCACTCTGGCCAATTCTAGGGCTCCCCAAGCTCCGGATTTATTATAAAACCCCACCATTGTACTCCCTTCGGGTCTTTGAGTGCTCTGCAATTGGAGCGCTATAGTAAAAGCCTAAAAGGCAAAGTCATAATTAGAAGTCTCATATAGCATTTGCATTGCAGTAACCAATATTGGAAGCGAATCATGGAAAGAAGCAGAGGTTACTTGAGAATGAGAGCATGCATTCTTCTTCTCTATCTGACTCTAGCAGCTATTTCTCTCACTCATTGTGGTAGGCCTAATTGCTTTTCTTTCCTATTTTCTTTAACAAAAGAAAAGGGGGAAATTGCAGTAGCTGCAACATTCCCAACTATTCCCAAATTTCAAATACCCACATGTAATTCTTGCATAAATGGGTTCTGTTTTAATTTGAAAATATTTCTCTTTATATCACAAATTTTTTTCCCTAGATAACCTCTCAAGCAACCAACAATTTTATGCCATTACCAAGCAATGAAGAAGCTGCAGATTGCAGCAATTGCATTATGGTATTATTGAGATCAAGCAATTTCACATGCAATGACTTTTATCATAAGCCTTTTTGCTTTCCCCTATATGCAGATGCTGAGAGATCAATGAGGCTATTGAAAGGCCCTAAACATGGGAGAATTTTAACACACAAACACCCAAAGAAGTTGAAAAGGATCAAGCATTTTGATTTTAATCCATCTTCAGATTCTTCAAATGTACAGCCCTATAGTGTTAGTTCACCATTGTCTTTGCCACCTTATGAGTCACTAGCTCCTATTCCATTGCCAGAAAATAGGCCTCCATTTTGTTTATCACCACCAAATCCTCCTTCTACAACCAGCATTCCAACTACCCCCGGGTATCAATTATCACCACCCCCACCTTACCATTACACATCACCAGTTCTTCCTACCCAAAACCCACCTCCAAGCCCAACTGGGTCTTTGCCCACACCAACACCAGAAAGCATTCCTAGCCCACCTAGTAACATCCCAGGCTCACCCGAACCAATGCAAAATCCTCCTATCATATATCCAAGCCCACCCGAGTCCATAATGAGCCCACCTTATTTTGAGCCCAGCCCCCCATATAGCATTCCATCCCCCGCTGGTGGTATTGTCCCCAGCCCACCAAGTACTGTTCCAACCCCTACTGGAGGTACTGTCCCCAGCCCACCAAGTACTGTTCCAACCCCTACTGGAGGTACTGTCCCAAGCCCAATAGTCTTTGAGCCTCCAGTTGTCTATCCACCACCAAGTGTGCCCCCACCACCCCACACTGCCCCATTCATGGCCTTATGGTGTGTAGCTAAGCCATCAGTCCCCGACCCAATCATTCAAGAAGCCATGAACTATGCTTGTGGATCAGGAGCAGATTGCAGTTCCATTCAGCCCAACGGGCCATGCTTTGAGCCCAACACTCTATATGCCCACGCTTCATATGCTTTCAACAGTTATTGGCAATGGAGCAAGGTTGCTGGTGGCACCTGCGAGTTTGGAGGGACAGCCATGCTAGTTTCAGTTGACCCTAGTGAGTTAATACATAAAAAGATTACAGATGAACTCACATTATAGTATAAATAAAAGAAATGTTACTTAGGGTATAAAAACAAATTTGGGATAATTCAATTCAATTGCTTTTAGAAATATTATATTTTAAAATAATGATTTATAATTTCTTTTAATAAATTATTTCAAAATAATATCTCATTTTAAATTTATTGAGCTTTATATATATATATATATATATATATATATTTTTTTTTTAAAAATAAATTTGTCTGAATTAATATATAATCACATGAGAAAAAAGTTTATGCAAACTTGATTCCTATAAACTATGTCTATGTGATTCATTTTATGAACCTTCTAACCCTTTTTTTCCTTTTAGGCATTAACTTTTGGGACAAGAAGTACACAGAATTTACCACATATTGATTAGTAACTTTATGTTTAATTATGACTAATGCTATTTATTTGCTTCTCCGCAGGCTATGATGGATGCCACTTTGTCTACAATTGATTAATGATATATATATTTTTTCATTTTTTTAGTCACTTTTGGAACCCTGCAAAATTAGAAGACAGATCGTTTTCTTTTCTACGATCCTTCATTTTTTTTTTCTGGAAATAATGTCTTCACATTCAATTACACAAAGATTTTGTATTTTGTAAGTAATGTAGAATATTACCTTTGACTTAAATATGGACCAACTTCATATTTTCATATGATGTTTAACTTCAACTTTTTAAATTTAAATGAATCTAAACTATTTTAGAAAAGACTAACAAATATAATAGATTTATATGCAACTACTCCAATTATACAATGCACATGATCATAGTGGTTGTCTATGGTTCATATGCATTTCTTAAACTACTTCAATTATCCAATTATACAATGTATTCAGCTCATATTAGACTCTGAAACTTATTAAATATGATTCCTTAGTTTAGGTGAAAGATTTTAAATCATCGTTTAACTGTTTGATAACAATGTTTGTTCACTTAATAGCATACTTAAGTCACCAATGGCGACATAATTTGCTTATTGGTAAATTGCTTAATCAAAAAATATTAACACAAAATAGTTTATTTTGTATTTACAAGAGATTCCACGTTATGGATAAATTTTAATAATACAACTAAGATTCCAATTTAAATAAAGAACTAATAAGATTGATAGCTCCAAAAGAGAGTTACATATTAGATACTTAATCCCCAATCTTAACAATCTTATTTTATTCAAAAATTGGTTTGATTATTCATCCCATTGTGCCTTAACCATAAAGTGTAAACATCAAAGCTTTTTTGTATTATAAACAAACCAAATTGATATGATATCACCTTTCCCTCCACATTTTAATTTGTTTGTTTGGTAATATCCCTTCCTTATTGGTGTTTTCTTCAACATAAAAATTCAAGCTTTCTCTTCAACTCTTTACCTGCTCCCACTATTTCATAATCCATCAGATTTTTTTGATTAAAAACTAAAGAAGGAACTTTTGAACCCTAGTTGAGCCCTCTCCCCGGCTGGCACAACCGTCGAGAATGGACTTCACGCCGCCGCCGATCGAGGATGGATTCACGGCGGAGAAGCTCTTCAATCAGGGCTACTCCTACACCTACGACGACGTCATTTTCCTCCCTCATTACATCGACTTCCCTACTGACGCAGTCCAACTCGCCACCAGAGTTAGCCGCAATGTCCCACTTTCCATTCCCTGTGTTGCTTCTCCGATGGATACCGTCTCCGAAGCATCCATGGCTGTTGCCATGGCTGCCCTAGGAGGCATAGCGTTTGTTCACTCTAATACGACGGCGTCGGACCAGGCTGCCATGATACGTTCCGCTAAATCGTGCCGAGTGCCTATTCTGTCTAACCCAATCTTCAAACCACCCACTGGGAGGATTGAATCGGTTGATGATTTCGGTGGTTCGCCGTATATTTTGGTTACCGAGTCGGGTACTGCAACATCTAAACTTTTGGGTTATGTGTCGAAGTTGGACTGGGAAAAGCAGAGTGATAAAGAGGTGAAGATTTATGTCTATATGGCGAACTCATCGGTTTCTGTGCCATCGAGTTTTGATTTGGGGCAAATCGATGCTTTTCTTGAAGAGAAGAAGACGAATTTCGTGCCTTTGGTGAAGGAGGATGGAGTGGTCGATTTGGTGACGAAGGAGGATGTTGAGAGGATTAAAGGGTATCCCAAAGTGGCGGTGGGTTCAGTGGGGGATGATGGGGAGTGGTTGGTGGGTGCGTCGATTGGTACGAGGGAGCACGACAAAGAGAGGTTGGAGCATTTGGTGAAGGCCGGAGTGAATGTGGTGGTATTGGATAGTTCTCAAGGGAATTCCATCTATCAGATGGAGATGATCAAGTATGTGAAAAAGGTGTATCCGGAGTTGGATGTGATAGGCGGGAATGTGGTCACTATGTACCAGGCTGAGAATTTGATACAAGCTGGTGTGGATGGTTTGAGGGTCGGTATGGGGTCTGGATCTATATGCACCACTCAAGAGGTTTGTGCAGTTGGGCGAGGCCAGGTATGATTCCCATTCTTAGTCAGACTAGCTCAATTGCCCTTGCTGAACTCTTTTCCCTGTCAATGAATTCTGAATGATGGAAATTAAACTTCTGATACATTTGACGTTGATTCTGATGATTTTTTTTCTTTTTCTAATAAATCTGTGAATTTGGAGTAGCTTAAGCATTTTTAAAGAGATATTTAAATTTTACATGTTGAGGAATTCAGTTTAGCCATCCACGTTCCTGCTAATGAATTGCATCGTGTGCTAAATTTTTATTGAAGACTCGATTATTTTCAGGCAACTGCTGTTTACAAGGTTTCATCCATTGCTTATAAAAGTGGTGTTCCTGTCATTGCTGACGGTGGCATCTCAAACTCTGGCCATATTGTCAAGGCCTTGACGCTGGGAGCATCTACTGTGATGATGGGAAGCTTCTTGGCTGGGAGCACTGAGGCTCCTGGGGCCTATGAGAATCAGGTATGAAAGTCTAGTTGCATCTTGTATCGAAAATCCGGACTATCCCATACTGCTAATGCCTCTGCACGAGTTTCAAAATTCCTGCAGTGCAGTGTAATATTTTTTGGGTTAACATTTTTTTGTTATATTGTGAGTTTGACTTTTAAAATATTTCATTTCATATTTATTACAAAAGCTTTCATGGACCCCCACCCTCTTCTGTAAGAACCGCCCTGCAAATTTTTGTCTTACCGTGAATACTTGAATATTGAGTGTGTCTATGTGTGCGAGAGTTGCAAGGAGTCACTAGTACAGTTGGTGACTTTTATTCCTCATGGGAGTGAACTATGAATCTATTACCTGAATGTATTTCTGATCCTCTCTGTTCTGCACTTTGATGACTGTAAGGTAAGTTTGATGAAAACTCTTCCCCTTCTTAGTTGCAAGATGAGTGAGATGAAAGGTCCAAAGCTAATAAGAGAGTTTGTGCTAATTGTCTCCAGGACTCTATGTCTTCCAGCTTTTCTCTTTTTTTCATGGGTGCATACAGTTGAGCTAGTTAAGTCTTTACAAATAGCTTTTATGCTGTTCAAATGCTTAGGACCAGATTGAAATATCAAATAATTATTAGCAGAAAAATATTATTCAGTGCTAACTATTATTTATATATAAAAAAAATGAACGTTGAAATTCGTAGCAAATGATGTTAGGTCCAACTGCATTCAGGATAAGTTAGATTATAATTAAAAGCGTAAATAGTTATGTTTAAATAATAGTGGTAATTTTAATTTTACAAATATCACAAATTATTGGATTTTGGTCACTTTTGCAGTTATTACTTATTAGCCTTTATGAAGTTTAGTGAGATGCCTAATGGGAAAAAAGTTGTGCTAAGCTGAAAAATCATGTCTTAATATTTACTGTGTGATCCATATATAGAGTCAGAGTATATTTGATGGTAATGTCTTGTTATTTCTTTTGCAAATTTAGACCCTTTATGAAGTGTTTCAGTATACTTGGAGTTGGAGGGGAAAGGTTGCATTGTTTCTATCATAGGATTTAGTCACTTTACATAATAGCTAACCAGTTTAAACAAACACATAGACTTATAGTATACACACCAGAAATTTTAAAAATTGAAGCTGCTTATTTGTTTGTGCCTGATGGTACTAGGAACAATATGATTTTACATATATGAAAAAATATATATTTTTCTTTCTCTTATCCTTTTCCCCCTTTTGGTAGTTTCTACGAGCTTTGTCATTGCCTGAGAATTTAACCTTTTTTACTTTTACTTATTTGGAATCTTCTTCCTCTGATCTGATGACTTGTTCATGCATAAATTATGACTATTATTAATATTGTAGTAATATGTGTAACCAATTTTATGCACCAGAATGGTCAACTCATTAAGAAGTATCGAGGAATGGGCTCCCTAGAAGCTATGACTAAAGGGAGTGATGCAAGGTACTTGGGTGATACTGCAAAGCTAAAAATTGCTCAGGGGGTCGTTGGAGCAGTTAAAGATAAGGGTTCTGTCTTGAAGTTCATACCATACACCATGCAAGCACTTAAGCAAGGGTTCCAAGATCTTGGTGCATCCTCTCTGCAGTCTGCTCATGACCTTCTAAGATCCAGAGTGTTAAGGCTAGAGGTAAACCGACCAGCTTTTCTCGTTATCAGCATTAGCTGTTGTCTTGTGGCATTATATATCAATGAAACAGCAGCATTTCCCAAACTGATATTGTTGATGCTTTACTTTGACTGCACATTCTCTCCCACAGAACTTTTCCTTGAAGTTCTCATGAATGTTACCCATGGAAAGGGGAAGAAACTATAGTTATGTAACCTTTGTACTGTTTGCCACTTCAGTCATAAACCAAGAAAAGGGGTAAAGAAAAGGAATTTATTAAGATGTATTTTGTTTTTATTTTGGCCGTAGGGATGAATCCGATGGACGTCATAACTAGAAAATATATAACATGAACCTTCAATATAGATCTATGCCTTGGGGCCCAAAAGACTCCTTGACATGGGAAACAAAGGAAGAGCAAAATGTTCTCTTCTTTTTCAAAATTTATAAATTACCTGAATTGGTTGAAGTTAGAGAAATGCTGCTGATCCAAAA
>JASKGM010027146.1:38051-64668 GCA_034509205.1 Ceratonia siliqua | reverse complement strand
CATACTTGAATACAAATGGACGTGTGCCCATTTTTTGTAGTGTCAATGGGGGACAATGTGGACTCCACTTGCAGAGACAAGCTCAGATTCAAAGAGACAGAGATAAATAAGATGTCGAAGTTGCCGTTCACTATGCGTTTTGGTAGCAGTTCAAAATACACAATGGAACTCGCCGGTCCCTTTACGGTTCAGTCCGCCGTTCCCTTTGCCCTTCACTCCGACTCGGCCCTTCACTCGCTTGCCTGAAACCTATGGATGTTTTCAGATGATGTGTGGCCGTCGAGTTTCAATTTTTGCGTTTGGGGGTACAAAGTTTGCATTACATGGTAAATATTGGTAGCATTACATGGCGAGCCAACTAAGCACCTATGTGGTAAATATTATGCCACGTTAGCTCTCACCGTTAAAATTGGATGGCAACTTAATAGAGGGACTAACGTTGACACATTATGAAAAGGTTAGAGACTAAATTGCTCAACTAAAAACTTTGGGGACCACATTGCTACAATTGAAAAAATAGAGGGGCCAAATGTGTAATTAAGCCTATATATATATATATATATATATATATATATATGAATGATTTTAGACCAATAAATTTTTTAATATATCTTTTTTAAATGAATTGAATTTTATAATTTTAAGGATTTAATATTAAAAAATGGGAGGTCTAAGAATTTAAGTTTACAAAAAGAATAAAAAAAAACAGTGCATAAATACACGGACAATGAAGTATTTGAGGGATAGGGGGATTAAATGACTATAGCCACATGAACTTGGTGACCGAAAGCTACGTACCAATCGCAAACTCAGATCCTCCACTTGTGGCTCAGAGCTCAATTATACTACACTTATCCAATAGTTATATATAGTAAACTTTAATTTGTGATCTTATACATACTTACAAATTCTTTGTTTTTAAACGTTTCACAAATTTCTTTTACATTTTTAAAATTGATAAAACTTAAGGAAATTTTTTTAAGTAATTTACATTAGATTCTCCCATCAATTAATAGTACACCTGCAATAACTAACATATAAATGAAAGTTAGTTAAGCTGAATAAGTAAAAAAAAAATTATTACACTTATTATTTATTGATTAAGAAATTAATATTAATTAAAAAACCTGATAATAAACATTAAAGTAACTTTATTTACAAGAAAGAACTCTTTATTATGTATTTAAAAACTCAATTATATATATATATATATATATATATATATATATATTTATATGATATTTTTAAAAACAAAAAAAATCATATATTTAAATACTAAAAAGGTACCTATATAGAAAAAATAACTTATCCAAATTTAAGATATTTAAAAAAAAAAGAATAAATTTTTTTTATCTAAAATTTCTTATCTACATATTCATCTATCATAACCATTTTTCATTCCTTCTACTGATCATTCATTCATTTGGATAATGCAGGTGATAACAATTTCTATCCTATTTTTGAGAGAAAGACAAGGTTTGCAGTAACATCCGCAAAATTAGTGAGCCTTACAAAGAAGTATACAAAACATTAATTACTAATTACCGATTAATGAAAGTCAAATCATGTATTAATCTAAACAACTCGAGAATATTGGATATTTTGACAAGTAATTCTTTTTCTTGATAAAATTCTTTTTCTTTTCTTTTCTTTTTTTAAAAAATAACTGGGATCAGAAAATTTCCTCACTATAATTTTTCATTATTATCTAAGATAATTCTATTAAAAAATATTAAATTTTAAAATAGTGTCTTATAAATTTTTTTGTCACAAAAATTTCAAAAAAACTATTATATAAAAACCCTAAAAAAGAGTATAATTTCAGATAATATTATTTTAAAATACAATATTTCTAAAAATACCAAAAACTAATTTAAATTATCAGATTGTGATGGCATAATCCATGTGGATGAACGTTAATTATCATTTGGATAACAATCTTATGGCGAATTTGCTCTCCGCAAGTACTAGGGTTTTGCAATGGAATAGACTAATACCAATAAAGAAACAGTACTTTGTGGCCATAATTGAAGCATGTTTCTTAGCCTGCGCCGTCTTCCACAAACCTTTCCATTCCTAGATTATTTCAGAAAGAGACATATTTTGAATTATTATATTTATTGCTTGAATAAACCCCCTCTCTATTTTTGTTCTTAATTTTTCAAATGTTTTTTTTATGAGTAATATTATTTGTACATTTTTTTACACTTTCACTTTAAATGATATATTATATTATTATTTATCATCTATCATCATTATTATTTTATAATATATCAATGATTATAAATAGATGTAAAAAATATATATAAAAAAATAGTATATAGATAACATTATTATTTTCGTATCTGTTGATTATTTATGTAGTGTTAATACAATATAATTGCTTTTTTTTATAAGAATTTTTTTATTAGTATTATAATTTTCTTATTATTTAATAATTAATTTGAATTAAATTCAATTGGATTTCAATTGCTATTTATTAAATTGCTATTTAATATTTAAGTTTATAGTTCGTTTGTTTTCTGCATTGTATTATTTTTTCAACATTAATATTAACAACATAGTATCATACAAATATAATCCAATGGTGAATAAATAGATATATTTATTCTTTCCATAGGATTTTTTTTTTTTACTTTATCAAATGGATTTTCGGTGATATAAAAAGGAAGTTTTTTATTTTTATTTTTTAAAATTAAAGTAAATATAAATAATAATTAATTAATTAATAATAATAAATAAAATCAAAATAATGTATAACATAGGAGACAAAGAGGTGGTCTATAAATATGGATTTTCTTTTTTATCTGAGAAAACTTCTTGTATTTTCATTTAATCTGTTCATTTTTATGTTCAAAGTTTATTAGACTTGGATTTTTTTTTTCTTTCAATTTGAATTTGAAATATTTTTTATTATACAATTCAATTTTTTTTTTATTGATTGCAATTGTATCTACACATCCTATTTTATATTTTAAGGTTGCTAACTAAATGGTAGAGCACTGGGCTTTTAAGTGCGACTCCATTTTTTACACATTTTGATGGAGCAATGGGTGGAGTATGTAAGAGAAGTTTGGATGAACTTAAAAAAAAAATTATGAAAATATTTTAATAAAAAAAATTATTAAAAGAAAATTATTTTAACAGTAATTGAGAAGTATTTTTAAATTATAAAAATAATTTGGATATTAAAATATAAAAATATTTTTGACTAAAAAATTACTAAAAAAGGTATGGATTTTAATTAATAAATATTAAAATTATATTTTTATCTATAAATTTCATTAAAAATAACCAATTATTCTTTTCTTTTAATTTCACCTATTGCATGGATTTTTTTTTTTTTTCAAAAGAAAGCTGCCCCAAGACTGATCGAAAAAGGAATGAATGGAAAAAGTCGTATCAATGGAGAATCTTAGGAATATTTCATTGTTATTGCATGGGGCTCAAATACTTGTTTGAAGTCTTGGCTCGGAACAAAACAAATTCAAAATTGGCTACATCTTCCATGCATATCTTATCTCTCCTTTCTCAGAATGAGAACAAAAGGTAGGGCAAATAATGCACCTATGTTTAACCTTAAACAGTTATTAAAACAAAAGTACTTTTAGATGTGTTGTATTTTTGTACAAAATTTTATTGTTTTATGTTATTATAAGATAAGATACCGTTTTAAACAAATTTTGACCCATAAAAAAATAAATTATATACAATATTATGAATACGATGTGTCTACAAACCGGCTTAATTAGACACAATAACAAAACCAAGTACAAATTGGGAATTGGTTTCCAGCATGAATTAGTTCACTGCACGTTTCTTTTTCCGCAATTTTCAATGCAACCATGTTCGAGGTTTGTTGCTATTGCTTTAAATTTTGATTCAATCGTTAGAATGTGACTAATTACATAGAAAATATATAAGAATTAATCAAGAAAAGAGATTATGTACAACAAGTAGCATTATCAAAACTGATTAGCTCGCCTAGCTCTAACAAGAAGTCTTTTCCAAACAAGTTAAAATATTATATATGTAGGTGTCACAACATAAGGCAAAACACAGAGAAAATGAGAGTCGCTACCAATTGATTAGAAGGATAATTGGAATCCTTAAAAAATAAGAGAAAACTGACCCTTGGAACCAGAGGAAAGGTTCGGGAGTCTAATTACGTGTTGGGAAGGTGTTAGGCACCCCACAACGTCCATCCTTAAGGATGGTTACCCTAAATTGTTTATACTTAATAATTTCAATGTATTATAATTACCCATTTTTTATTAATAAGGTGATAAAGGAAAAACTAGAAAAATAAATAACTAGACCTACCTTATCAAGTAAGTGTCTACGTACCCTAAAAGGGATCAAGGTCAACGTAGTTCAAGAATATTTAGATAAGTTGATTAGGTAAGATGTATGATCTCAAACTGGATAATGTTTGGACATTAGGGGAATATAAAATTTCACTTAAAGCCTGAAAAATGAATTAGGAATGGAACATTAGGAAGAATATACCTCCACTAAATGCCCGACAAAATTGAGACTTTGAGAAAATAAAATTCTACTGAAAGTCTAGAAAAATAAATAAATGGGACATCGGGGAAGATGAACTTCCACTGAAAGCCCATGAGGTTTTAAGACATTGGGGAGTATGTAACACCACTGGATGTCACGAAGATTAGGATTTTGGAGAAGGTAAACTCCTACTAAAAGTCCTTTGAAAGTTGGGTCATTAGGGCAAGAATAGAATTTATGAAAGTATTTAGGCAAGAACGAAAGTTATGGAAATAGTAGGGCTGAAATGCAATTTTTGGAAATTGTGGGTTGAAATGCAATTAATAAAAGTAATTGGGTCAAAATATAATTACTGAAAATATTGGGGCAAAAATAAAATTACTAAAAGTATTAGGGCCAAAATAAAATTACTAAAAGTAATGGGGGACGAAATGCAATTACCAAAAACTAGGAGGCCAAAATGAAATTACTGAAAGTAATGGGACCAAAATGAAATTATCAAAAATAATGGGATAAAATGCAATTACTGAAAGTTTTAGGGCCAAAATAAAATTTTAAAAATAACAAATAAAAAAAAAACAACAACTAGATTCGATTCTAAAAACGATAAATAAGATAAAATAACAACTAGAATATAACTTAAAAACAATAAATAAAAAAATAGTAAAAAAATAATTAACAAAAAAATAATAAATAATAAAAAACATATTACAAAGAAAACCATAAATAGTAAAAACAAACTAAAAAAATAATAAAATATATTAAAAAAAGAAAAAAGAAATAAAAATAAAAAACATATTGAAAATAAAAAAAATTAGAAGGAAAAGAAATCAACCAATGATGAAAAGATAGTTACCTCTATGATGATTATGAGAACCAACTCTCCTTATCTCTTATTCACACTTCTCCTTTTAAGACCATTCAAAATATAACATTAAAAAAAAAGAAATAAAAAAATAGTGAAAATGAGAAGAAGATGGTGTGTGTGTCTAAAGAAGAAAGGAAACTAGTTTTTGTGTGTGTGAAAGAGATGAAAAAAAGAAAAACAAAACAAAAACCATGGAGAGAAAAGAAAATAGAGAGTTTGGATGGATGAGATGAAGGAATGAAGGAGATGAGAAAAAGAATAGGTGAGTGTGGAAAAAAGAGAAAGTGGATGAAGAAGGGGGAAAAAGTGAGAGAGAAAAGTGAGAGGCAAAATGTGTGTAGGAAAAGTGAGAGGGGGGCTAGGTTAAAATAAAGAAGTGGGTTATGAGTTGGGTTTATGGGTATGGGTTATGTGGGTAGGTTAAGAAGGAAATGGGCTAGAAAATTGAGTTAAGGATTTGTGTTAGTTTAGGTAATGTTGGATTTAAAAAAAAATGAGTTAAGGGGAATGAAAAATGGCTTAAAATAACAAAACAAAAAAAAAGATTAGTTTACAAAAGTATTTTTGTTTTGTTTATTTTTCTTCTTCTTTTTTTGTATTTTATTACTTTTTTATTATTTTAATATTTTTGTTATTTTTTAAATTTTAAAAATTATCTAAACAAAATCAAATATTTACAGTATATTAATAGATTAAATAAGTCAAAAAAATATGTAGGCTAAATAGACGATGAGTGTATAGATCCTATATTAATATTTTTTTTATGTACACTAAAAATGAAAATTTGGCCATTTTTACTCTCCAAATGAAATTCTGCAAGGAAATTATGAGGAATGAAATTCCTTCACAAACTTCCATGAAAATTTGGCTCCTTTTTTCTCTTATTAAAATTTGCCAAAGTTTGCTAGGCATTGAATACTCCTTGCAATTCCACGCAAATTTGCTGGAGAATTGCGAGAATTTATATCTCAAATTATGCAAGGGATTGGTTGTTCCTCATAGTTCCCTCACAAAGTCGAGAGAATTGTGAGGTCCTAATCCTTCGTAGAATCCTATATCAACTTGATAATTTACATCTCAAATTCTGCGAGGGAATGTATAATCTAGCAGATTTGTGTTCCCTCGCAAATCTCTCGTAGATCCCCCATTTTATTTTTTTTCAAATCTTTGCGAGGATTTTTTAGGAATATATTCCCTCAAAAAATTTTCTTGCAAAATTGATTTTTTCTTCTTGTGCTGAATTTCTGCCTCGTTTATATATATATATATATATATATTGTAAAATTTAAGTATATTGTTCTAACATTATACTTTATTATATTTTTATCATTTATAATTTTATATTTATATATATTTATGAAATAAAAATTACTCAATATTATATAGATAGTTAATAATAAATAATAATAGAAATATAAAATATAAAATAAATATATTATAATAATATTATTTATACACCACTTTTTCCTATAAATTTATTATACTTACATTTTTAATTATTGATATATTATAAAATAATAATTATGACCAATGATAGATAATAATATAATATATTAATAATTAAAAATAAAAGTGTATAAAAAGTATAAAAAAATATAGTAGATAAATAATATTAATAGCAGAAAACAAGATAGATATGGAACAAAATATTAATAAATAGGCCAAAATGGAATACTGACAAATCTGCCTCATTGCCAACCTTATTCATAATTTAATAGTAAATGGGATAAAGCATATAAATACACATTCTTAAGTAAACCGACAAAATAACACGAAAATCGCCTTGTATAATGTGCATTTAAGGAATTTTTGATCAAAATTTTCATCTGTCGTTGTTGCAAATATTATTACTCTTCATAGTTATATTTGTAAGAGTAATGTTATTTCTATATAATTTTTATATCTCTTTTTATATTTTATTTTATTATAATTTATTATAATTATTATTTTATAATATATTAATAATTAAAAGTAAAAGCGTAATAAAAAAATGTATAAATAACATTTTTTTATTTTATAATATATTAATAAATAAAAATAAAAGTATAAAAAAGGTATAACAAGATTTATAAATAATATTATTTATTTGAATTTAACTGAGATTTTTTTTGTTTTAAGGCCATGAAAGATATGAGTAGCTTGGATCTGAATCTAAAAAAAATGATTGGTCATCTTTCAAATTGTGCCATTCATACCCTTTTGGTCAAAATTATTATAGTTGTTTCTGTTTACGTTGATGGCCATCATCGACTAAAGATGACCTATCATTTGATCCACCTCCTGAGTACCCTAATTGCTCCAGTATGGATCTGCCGACTCTGCACCCAAAAATTATCTCAAAATGGCCTGAAAGCCCACTACTCAGTTGGGCTTTACAGTTCACACACATCTTTCGCCATCATTATACTTAGTGTAGAACTGAGTTTTAAAATGCGTGTAGACTGAGTTCAAGGCTTTAATCAAGTTGGCTCCTTTATTAAATGAGTTGTGCTTAACCAGTGCATGAATAATAGTATAAAAATAATATATATTTTTATATACATATGTAAATTAAATTAATAAAGAAGTATCAATTTTTATATTATGCATATGTTTATATATATAAAATATTAAAATATATATTATGATTTTTAATATATATATATATATATATATATATATATATATATGTATGTATATTTATATTAATACTATCTTATTAATATCTTTGTTCTTCCTAAGCTTAATGAATTGAACATAAAATATTTTAAGCTTAGTTCCTTTAATTAAAAGAGTTATATATTGACAAAAAGATAATAAGGTCACAAGAATGGGTTAAAATTGGAGAAATTGAGATGGATTAAGAAAGTAAGATTCACGTATTATATTTATATTTCTCTAATCATGACATTATGACGGACAACTAATGATATGATTAGTTTTCTTGTTTTGGTATTTTTTGTGATTGTTTCATTTGGCAAGGAAAAAAAAGAAAAAAAGGTTTAGATATAAAGTTTATATCTCTAGTCTCTACTACTAATTAAAGAAATTTTTTTTTTTTACATATTTCCATTTGTTATGGTATCATTTTATATAATTTAAATATAATATTACTAATTTTTAGATAAATACTTTTACTAATAAAAAATTAATTATTATTTATCGACTTCAAAAAAATAATTACCTTTATTATTATAATCTCCTTCTTAATCTCATATTTTTCCTTGTTAAGTATCCGTAAGTGTTTCATCTCCTTTTTATTTTCAAACTCATTCATATATTCGGTTAAAAAATTAAAATTAAACTCAAAAATAATAATTCGTTTTCAGGTTTTGACTTCGCAAGGACTAAAATCAGTATTCTAATTTCAATGTATGCTAGAATAAATTATTTTTATATTTTTTACCAATTTGTCCGGTTTAATTATGATTATATATATATATAGATAGTAATATCAAAATAGGAGAACCCAAACTGAGAAAACAGCATTCCTACTCCAGAGGATAAATCTCAACTGAATGATAACCCGATCTTCACCTTCGAGAACTGCACTCACCGAAGGGAAATATCAAATTTCCTTTCGGAGAAAATCATTCATAATAAAACTCAATCTTTTGTCAGGAACTGCACTCACTGACAGAAGCACCATTTATCAGGAACTGCCCTCAACTAATAAAGGTTATGACCTAGATGCACCTAATAGTTCTACCACCATTCTACTACAGATCTCAGAATATAATTCTAAATCACTTTCATAAATTTCATACCACTCAAGCTTTCCCATAATCATTATGAGAAACAATTCATAAAGTGAAATTCAATAATCAATTCTCATATATATATATATATATATATATATATATATATATATATATATATCCCTTTTCTCAAAAAAATAACTTCCAAATCATACTTAAATAAAGTCATTGGGTTACAAGTTAAAATTTAGCAATTCAGGCATAAAGAGGTAAGTAAGAATCCACTCACTTTGTTAAATTTGGAGACTTAGTAATCAAGCTCCAAATATCTCTACTTCAAGACTGAGTTGGTTCCAACGGGTTGGTTTCAGCCAAGCTTATATGCAAACATATATGCATAACCCATTATATATACTAAGTTTGCCACCACTTTTCTGTTCTGACTCTAATAAATAGGGGAGGACTTAACTTGCATACTTATAATTTTTTTTTAGCCCAATCATGCTTGAATAAGAATTATACTATAGTTTAACTTCCGAATTCACAACCATCAAAAGGGGTTACAATTTTATGTATATTTATATAGTGAAATATTCACTTTTCATAGTTAAACTTCTCAACATGAATTTAACTAGTAGTTGACAGAATTCTTCATCCATCCACGTGATAGTAGTTTAAGGAGTAAAGAGCGAAATTAACGGAGTTCTCTTTTTGACATTTCATCGAACAGTTAGTGTTCATTCCAAAACTAAATTCTAATTGCCCAATAACTAATCCTAAAGTTTGAGGCACAACAAGCATTAGAGGGGTTTGATTCACAACATCCCTTACTTGTTCAAAAAAGGTTTCAAATCCCCCAACAATTTGCCTAAAACAGAATTTGTTCTAAAAAAGAAAGCATGTTTCTAACCCAAAGAATTTCTCAAAAGGTGAATGAATTTACTTACAACAAAGGGGAAACTTAAAAAATTGGATTTGCAGAAGAATTTGGATGCCAAAATCAAGTCTCCACGCGGCAACACGTTGTTGAAAATTCGCCGGAACCTCACCGGGGTTGAGCAACTGAACCAGCGGCTTCTAGCTGGTTGAGACGTCCACGCGGACAGTTGTGGCGGCTGGGTACGGTGGGAGATGGCTGGGTTTGGTCGAAACAACAGGCAGCACGGTGGCAATAAGTTCTCACGGCCATCGGGTCGAGCAAAGCGAGGCAGGGAGTGATGCACAGAGGGCGCCGAAACAGAGAGGTTTGGGGGGGGGGAGTCGTGCAGATGGGGTATTTAGGGGGGAGAAGAAGGGCCCTTTTGCAAATTTTCATAAGTTTCAATTTATTAAATTTTGACAGTTAGTCCCTCAAGATTAAGTTATTTGTATTCGGGCCCTCATTCACCTTTTTTTTATGGGCATTACAAGTTATATCCCCCTTAACGAAGAGTTCGCCCTCGAATTCTAAGAAAATACTAAAGATTCATTAATTGAGGGAACGTACCGAATAAGAATGAGTATTTCTCTTTCATGAGGGCTTCTGGTTTCCAAGTCGCATATTCTTTCCCATAGCGTTCCCAGATCACCTTCACTGAAGGGTATTCCTTGGATCTAAGCTTTCTAACTTGGCAGTCCACGATCGCCACTAGTCATTCCTCGTATGCCAGTTAAGGAGTTATTTCTACAGGCACCTCTGGTCAGGTATGGTTATCATCTGGAAACATACTTTCGTAGCATAGAGACGTGGAACACAAGATGTACCCCTGATAATACTGGTGGCAATTCAAGTCTGTACGACACTACTCCAATTCGCTGTGTGATGGGAAATTGACCAATGTACCGAGGTGTCAACTTACCTCGCTTACCAAACCTCATCACTCCCTTCATCGGGGACACCTTAAGGAAAACTTGATTGCCCACTTAAAACTCAAGCTCTCTTCTTCACTTATCAGCATACGCCTTTTGCCGACTTTGGGCTGTTAATAGTTTCTTTCGAATGTCTTTTACCTTCTCTATGGCGTCCATAACTAAGTCGGGTCCAAGTAACTTAATTTCTCCAGTTTCAAACCATCCCATGGGGGACCTGCATTTACGACCGTACAATGCTTCAAATGGAGCCATCTGAATACTGGAATGGTAGCTATTATTATAAGAAAATTCAATGAGTGGTAAATACTTTTTCCAAGTACCTTCGAATTGCATAACACAGGCTCGTAACATGTCTTTTAACACCCGAATTATCCTTTCAGACTGACCCTCAGTCTGGGGGTGAAAGGCAGTGCTAAAGTGTAGTTGGGTCCCTAAGGTCTCTTGGAATGACTTCCAAAATCGAACCGTGAACTGAGTACCTCGATCAGAGATTATGGATAAAGGTATACCATGAAGAGACACGATCCTATCTAGATACAACTGTGTATACTGTGGAGCTGCATAAGTAGTCTTCACTGGTAGGAAATGTGGGCTTTTTGTGAGTTTATCCATAATCACCCAAATCGAGTTACACCCACTAAGGGTTTTTGGCAATCCCATTAAGAAATCCATGGTAATCTGCTCCTACTTCCATACTGGAATCACCATGTTCTGATGTAACTCTGCAGGCCTTTGGTGTTCAGCTTTAACTTGTTGACAAGTCAAGTAATGAGAAACAAAGTCTGCTATATCCTTCTTCCTTCCATTCCACCAATAATGAACTTTCAAGTCACGATACATTTTATTTTTTCCTGGATGCATAGCATAGGAAGACAAATGGGCACAGTCCATTATCTGTTTCCTCAATTTATTCACCTCCGGTACCTATAACCAATCTCTGTAAAACAATACCTCCTACTCATTCAGTGTGACACCTGTATCATCTTATGACTTCACCCTCTATAATAATTTAGCCCTGTTAGGATCGTTTGCCTGAGCAGTTTTAATTAGTTCCACCAAGGGCGACTGTACCTGTATGCCAGCCAAAAGTACACCGGGTGGAGCTATTTGTAGTTCAACCCCACCGTTTTCCAAACCCTGCAACTCACCAATCAAGGGCCTATAGCCAGCTTCAATGTGTGACAAGCTATCACTAGACTTTCTATTGAGCGCGTCTACCATTACATTAGCTTTACTCGGATGATAAAGGATCAAACAGTCATAATCCTTAATCAGTTCCATCCACCGACGCTGTCTCAGGTTTAAATCTTTCTGTTTGAAGATGTACTTTAAACTCTTGTGGTCGGTATAAATTTCACAAGTTTCTCCATAAAGGTAATGCCACCAAACCTTCAACGCAAACACAACAGTTGCCATCTCAATGTCATGGGTAGGGTAGTTATGTTTATGCTTCTTGAATTGTCTTGAGGCATAGGCGATAACTTTGCCTTTTTGCATTAATACACCACACAGTCCGATCCGAGACGCATCACAGTAGATGACATACCCACACCCATTCTCCGATAAGGTCAAAATCAGGGCTGTAGTTAAATGTTCCTTAAGCTTATGAAAACTATCTTCGCAGGCTGACCCCCATTCAAACTTCATGTTCTTCTAAGTAAGTTTTGTCAAAGGAGCCGCTATGCGCGAAAAATCTTCATAAAACGACGATAATACCCTGCTAGACCCAAAAAGCTACTAATTTCGGTCGGTGAAGATGGTCTGAGCCAATTTCTAATTGCTTCCACTTTCTTTGAATCCACATGAATCCCTTCCTTACTGACAGGGACTTTTTGGGTTATGACCTAAGTGCACCTAGTAACTGCACTTACTGACAGAAATACCATTTATCAAGAACTGCCCTCAACTAATAAAGGTTATGACCTAAGTGCACCTAGTGATTCAACCACCATTCTACTACAGATCCCAGAATATAATTCTAAATCACTTTCACAAATTTCATACCACTCAAGCTTTTCCATAATTATTATGAGAAACAATTCATACAATAGAACACAATAATTAATTCTCATATATATATTATATCCCTTTTCTCAAAAAAAAAAATTCCAAATCATACTTAAATAAAGTCATTGAGTCATAAGTCTCCAAATTTAACAAAGTGAGTGGATTCTTACTTACCTATTTACTAGCATGATATATTTAAACAATACAAAAAATCAACCAAAAACTAATTACCCATAAATCTCAAATTCAAGAAGAAAATTGAAAGGTAGAAAAGAGAAAACTTTGGTCAACCTAAACGCAAAAGTTTCGAATTGAGGAAGGAGATAAACTAAACACAATTTTACCTTGTTATAAAATGTTCAAATGTGACCAGAGAATCGAGTTTGATAGAAAAACCAAAGAGAAAACGAGTTTGAGAGAAAGAAAAATGTTAGAAACTGAAATGGCAGCTGAGGGTAGAGCTGGTGTTATATTTCCAGGTTTCTCACAGATTTTCTCACGGAATACAGTGGTGAGAAACTTTCTCACGGACATTTTTCGAGAGAAATGAGCATAAAACGATGCGTTTCAATTATTACATGTTTCTCATGGATTTTCTCACGCCCAAGTGTCCGTGAGTAACGTTCTCACAAACATTTTTCGTGAGAAATGAGCATAAAATGTAGTGTTTCAATTTTCACATTTTCTCATAAAACTTTTCACCGTGAGAAAACGCTTGAGAAAGGTTTCACGCCAAAAGTTCTCACGGTTTTTCTCACATCGTTCTCACAGATTTTCTCACGGCTAAGTTAGTCGTGAGAAAATCCGTAAGAACTAAACATGCCGTGAGAATGTTGTGAGAAACATCGTGAGAAATTCTCACAGAAATTGTGGTTGTGAGAAATTTCGTGAGAAAAACCATATTTTCTTATAGTGTCATAACAGTTCACATTATAATTATATTATTCACTTATGTATACTACATCATTCATTAAGTAGTATAATTTTTTAATTAAAATTTTTAAGTAATTCAATTATTGTTATTTGTATATATAAAAAATTATGAGAAAATAAACTTAAAAATAAATTTATTATTTTTTAGTTTTCTTTATATTTATTTCTATTATTAATTGATTCATTTGTGTATTGTACAAATTCTTTACTGTTAAATTTTAAAAGAAGAACAAAAAAATGACATATATAAATATTACAAAATAATACTTATAAATAAGAGAAAATAACAAATATTAATTTTTTATCAAACGATATTTTGTTTAAAAAAAAAAAAAATATATATATATATATATATATATATATATATATTGATTTCCCCATTATAAGATATACATAGGTGTCGTCATCACTGGGTGAGGATCCTCTGAACCATTTGCCACGTCAAAGGAGGAGCTCAATTTTCAATAAAAGATCATTTCATCAGTTCCTATACTTAGAACTTAGAAGTGAGAGCTGCTGCTGAATCCTGTATAATTCCTCAAATCTTTTTTTATGTTTGATTTCGTATTCTTCTCGACTTCTGTTCCTGATTTTTCTGCAATTTGATATGCTTACTCGAATCAAACCAAAAGACCTGTTCCATAGAATACACATAAAAAGGTTTGTTCAGCAGTAGTGGCAGTTCAATGTGATACAGTCAACCAACAGCTTTTTCGGGAATCCTAGTACAAAAAAATTCCGAAATTCTTTCGATTTTCAAAATAAATTTTCATTCTCTCACTTGGAGTTGTTTGTTCCGATTGAAATTCCAGAGCTTCGATCTTGTAAGTCTCTGTCTCCCGTTCCATCCCATCTTCTTCTCCCACATCCACGTTAATTCATACTTCCTCACCCCCTCACCCTTGTATATATGCGAACTCTTTTAGCTTAGACTAGCCAGATTTTACTGTGATTTCTACCTCATAGTTGTTCATGCTATTAACTAGTGCGTATCCCCAAAATTTCTAATTAAATTATATTTTTATCGGTGTATTTTTTAATTGTTATCTGATGAGTAAACCTCTACCGTCTAAGTGCCCATTGTTTTTTAACTCTGTATTGCGCAGGTGTATAGCGTAAATCTAAGAAAATGAGAGCTGGGAAAATATTATTACTTCTTTGTTTGCAACTCTGTTCTTATGCTGTGGTAAATCAACTCTCGTTGTGCTTTTCATTATCTTATATTTTTATTTGCAAGTTTCGTTTTGGACATGATGTGTAAATATCTTTTCTTTCTTTTGTTTGTTTGGAAAGCAGATTGCTGGTTCGTCGACTTGCCCTGCTAAGAATGGTGGTGGGTGCAGTGATTCAGATGGATGGGAAGGAGAATTCTTTCCTGGCGTTCCCAATATTAAATATGAGGTAGGGGTAATTATCACCCATTAATTTACATCATACCAGGATGATAATAAGATGGAAATGGTGCACTTCAGAGAGAAACGGATTAGATTTGTATGAAGTATGAACAACCTGATAGCAACGTATGCATTTGTTAAAACTAATTTCACTTTCTTTTCAACAATTACTGGCTTGAACTTTATTTTCTAAACTACAACATTCATTCTAGAGGAGCCAAATCCTATTTAGATATATTTTGTACTAATAATTCAATTGAATGCTTTTTTCCTTCAATGTCACTCCATGCAAAAATTATTGGCCTCCTTTCTAGAGGTGAGGGGGGAGTTTATATGCCTCATCTGAACCAGTTTCGCATTTAACATTTTGGAGCAAGGACTTAACTTGAATATATTATCTGAGAAAATCTTGATGTTTACTTTTTCTCATATAGTTCCATACCAAAATTACATATTCTATCTGTGTATTTGTGCATATTTTGAATAACAGGGCCCCTCTAGCAAGAACCCACTTGCATTTAAATATTACAATGCGGAAGAGAAAATTCTTGGGAAGAAAATGAAGGTTGGTTTTCATTTTTATTACAAGTCGTTATTTTTATTATTTCTTTTATCATCTACCATTGGCATCTGACTGAAATTTGTATTATAATTGCAGGATTGGTTTAGATTCAGTGTTGCATTTTGGCATACATTCCGTGGAACAGGTGGTGATCCATTTGGTGCACCTACCAAGTTTTGGCCGTGGGAAGATGGTACCAATTCGTTAAATATGGCCAAAAGAAGATGTATGTTAACCCTGATTCTCCAAATACTATACTTCATATTCAAAAATTAACTGTTGAGTGATAAATTTCTCTTAATTAACTCAGTGAGAGCCAACTTTGAGTTCATAAACAAACTTGGAGTGGATTATTGGTGCTTCCATGACAGGGATATAGCCCCTGATGGTAGTACTCTAGAGGTGAGTCAATCTTTAAAGTTTCTATTTTACATTTCTATGGAATTCATAGAGAGGGATGAAGGGTGAAGACAATGGTCATAGTTGGTGCTATTTGCTTTGAACTCCACAGGTATATGCTTACTAATTTCTAAATTCTGGAAATTAGAATTCTCCAACTATGGTCATAGTTGGTGCTATTTGCTTTGAAGTAATGGTCTGCTATTATTCGTTGTTCAATGATATCTTTAAATCTGCTTCCTGAGCCTTTTGGTTGCACTTGTGTCCTTCACAGGAAGCTAATGCAAACTTGGATGAAGTGGTGGCCCTTGCTAAAGAGCTTCAGGTAATATGACATGAATGGACTTGTTGATATTATTTAAATTACTGATATTTTCCTATCAACTTATTGCAAGGCACAAATCACTATACAGAATTCTTGTAGTAGCCACTTTGTCATGTCAAATGTATCTAAGATTTAAATATTTATTGATGAGGAATGTTTTTGAGCTAGGGAATGCTTAAATTCAAGAATTGTTTAATCAATTATAATTTTATTACGCTTATCCAAACACAAGCCTCCCCCCGCCCTCCCTAAAATTTGTTAGTCACATGTAAATTCTTCTATTGTTTTATTTCCATGGTACACAAACATGCATAGAGTATTGTTTTTGTTTCCAATTCCTGTTTTTGTTGGTCAAGCAGACACTTTCTGGCCTCAAAGGAGTTCTGAATATGTTTTTGTTATATGGCTATGGAAAAGCACCCCTAATGCATGCGAAAAACTGTGTTATTTAACTATATAGGGTAAAAAGAAAGTTTTATGGGGAACAGCTCAGTTGTTCGTGCATCCTCGCTATATGCATGGTGGTGCTACAAGGTAACTTATATATGGCCTGATTTATAAGATTTTAATGCCTGTTGTATTCATGGCTCAAAAAATGGTTTGCTTTACAGCTCTGAATTAGTTGTGTATGCATATGCTGCTGCTCAAGTGAAGAAAGCAATGGAGGTACATTTCTGTGTGCATCATTTGAAAAGAGTCCAAATTATTTCTGGAAATATTTTTCATTCTGCTGATTTAAACACATTGCAGGTCACACATTATTTGGGGGGAGAAAATTATGTTTTCTGGGGCGGCCGCGAGGGTTATCAATCTCTCTTGAACACGGACATGGAACGAGAGCTTAATCATTTGGTTTGTCAATGTTCTATCTGTAAAATAATTTGGTTATACTGCCTTTCCTTTTCTTGAATAAGTAAATGATTTTTCAAGAAAAACAAAAAATGATTGCTTCAAAGAAAAAGAAATCTCCTTAAAAATGAAGAAGTAATATTTGCAATATATATGCTAAATTAAAAATAATTACATTAATAATGATAGAAATTGTAAAGGGGTTAAAACTTCATGTCAGGGAGACCAGAGCATATAGCCTTCTGAGATATCTCAAACAGAATTTATTAGCTGTACAGGATGCTTAATCTCTTGAAAAGAATGAACATCTTTTTCTATTCATAATAGTTGTCCACGTCTAACAAAATGGTATAATTTGAGTCACGGGATTTGGTAATTGTGTGCCTATGACAAGAATTCAATAGTTTTGTTTTTAATAATTTGCACTGATTTATATATTTTCTTAACTGAAGCTGTTTATTTATATGCTTACAGGCCAGGTTTTTTGAAGCTGCTGTTGCACACAAAAAGAAGATTGGATTCAATGGTAACATTATCTGGAATCCCCAATTAGTATTCAAGTTATTGGACATTGTATATTACTAAATAATAGAACGTACAAATAGTAGAGTATTCTTTTCACCTCCTACTATACCAAAATTTCATGGAAAAAATGAGTATTCTTTTCCTTTTCTTTTTGATATAAGAAAATTTCTTATGTTGATTTCTTTTGATATTTAATTTAAGGGACACTGCTGATTGAACCCAAGCCCCAAGAACCAACAAAACACCAGTATGCTTCTTACATGTTTATTTAAAATAGTAATGTCTGTTACATACACCTTCTCTTATATATATTATATATTTCTTCAGGTATGATTGGGATGCAGCAACCACAGCTAATTTCTTGCGAAAATATGGACTTATAGGTAATATTTACTTATCTTCTCATCTAACTGTCTATTAAAAGAACAAAAAATTGAATGTGATGTTTTTCAATTAAATTTAATATCTACCTGTATGCGACATTTTGAAGAGAGTTCATATTGCAAGGTTTTTAAACTCTGTTTAACTTTCTGAGTGCGCTTAAATAAAGACCTATTGTTTTCTTTAACCTTCTGCAGTTATAATCATTACCTGAGATCTAACATGATACTGCCATTATATATGCCTTTAGACCCTTATGGTATCTTTGTCTACTAAGAGTCTAAAGGGAGTTACTCTGCTGGGGCGGTTGCAGATACATCTCATATTTATTTCAAATTTATTTTAAATTTTTAAAAATGAGAAATAATTTTAAGTTTTAAAAAAATTTAAAAAGAAAAAATTTAAAAATCCAAAATGAATTACATGATACAATTTTTTAAGAAAAAGTAAAAAATTTCAAAAGAATACAAGAAATTGAAAAGAGAAAAATAACACAAAAAAAAGTAAAAAAAAAAAAAAGGGACGGTGAGAGGTAGGGCCCGAGGTTAGAAATCTCCAAGTCTAAAACTATCCCATAAAAAGCTAAAAAAGTGGAATGAACGTTTCCAAGTTTTAAAGGACAGTGGATGGTTGGATAGCATTATTAATTTATATAAATAAAAAATTATTAGTGAATATTAATAAATTTTTTGAGAAGTTATTTAGAGTTTGAAAATTATTTATTACAATATTTTTAAAATAAAAAAAAATAGTGGATTGATGCACACGTTATTAGTTTTTGGTAATATATGGTATCCTTAGATATGAAAAGGGATTGTAGAACACTAATGAGCTGATTTTTTTTTGTCAATCTGGTTGTATTTTTATTTGGTTGGCATCTTAAGAGGGAGCGCATCTACTATGTGACGGTAGTTCATGCTACTGCCCTTGGGATCATGCCACGTGGTGCTTTTCCCCAACAAGAAGTCGCATGGCGCGATTGTAAGGGCGATAGCATGGTGCTACAGTTGCACTAAAGTTATTTCCCTTGAGAGGAGGCATCCTCTGTCTCTGTATTCTCTTTGCTTTCTAATGATCCAAAAGAAAAATTATGATGAACTTTATTTAAATGAGTTAGGCTAGTTTATTCTAGTAGTTAGTAGTTAAATACCTGTGTGAAAAAAATACTGAACCAACTTTACTAGGGCGTGGTTCTAAGTTAATGCTAAAGCCAAAACTAATAAAATCATGATTAGACTCTTGCATTACACTTAAAAATATTTTCCTGTTTTCTTTCATTAATAATCCATCATACATTTAACTCATAACCTCATTCCTTTTCCTTCTGTAGGTGAATTCAAACTCAACATAGAGTGCAACCATGCCACTCTCTCTGGTCACAGGTGAATAAAACATTGCATACTGAGCTTATATTGGAGTTTCTTTTCCGTTTTAGATTTTATTAACCTTTTATTTCTGTCAACACGAAAGCTGTCATCATGAGCTTGAAACTGCAAGAATTAATGGATTGCTTGGAAATATTGATGCAAATACTGGTGACCCTCAAGTTGGTACGTTTGATTCTTCTTTTTAATCTAGAAAAAATGTTACTTTTACTGTAGAAACTAGAAATAATTACTTCATGTCGAGATGTCCCAAGATAAAAAGTCGTAATATGAAGCTGTTCTTGTTACAGGTTGGGACACAGATCAGTTTCTCATAGATGTTGCAGAGGCAACGATGATTATGCTCAGTGTGATCAGAAACGTAAGATAATACATGTCTCCTACCTTGCATCATGATATACAACAAACTTCGCAACTAGAAATGCGATCTTATTTACCGGTTTCTTTTTGTCTTTTTTGCCTTTATCAGGGAGGAATTGCACCAGGCGGATTCAACTTTGATGCGAAATTGTGAGTCTAGTTTCTTTCTATTCTAAATTAGATTGCGGTTATACATATGGTGGCAGCTCTATGTTTGTTTTGCTCAATTTCTTCATTGAACAATATTGTAGGCGGAGAGAGAGCACTGATGTTGAAGACTTATTCATTGCCCACATCATCGGAATGGATACGATGGGCCGTGGCCTCCGGAATGCTGCTATGCTAATGGAGGTGATACACTGTAACTTCCCTCGTCCCAATTTAAATTCTTTTAACTAAAGGTGAAGATAAGTCATTGTGAAATCTTCTCCTTGATTCTCCTAATAATGAAACTAAATCTTTTTCATTATGTTGGACCAAAGGATGGTTCTTTGGCTGAGCTCGTCCGCAAGCGATATCAGAGTTTTGACACTGAAATTGGTGCTCAAGTAGAGGTAACATTCAATTTTTTTCTCTTTTCTGCTCCGTATGAAATGCCTTTTTGTGGCTAACTTTATGGTAATGCCTGTTGCCATAGGCTGGTAAAGCTGACTTTGACATGCTTGAGAAGAAAGTCAAGGAATGGGAGAACCAAAGGTTGCTTCCGCCAAGCAGGTAATGCAATATTAATTTTTTTTACTTTTATAAGAGTATTGCATAGCATTCTTCACCTTCCAAATGTAGATTTGACGTAGGAGCTGTGTTATAGTTCCTTTTTACCATATTTAAGTTTAAAGAAAGCATGGAGTAACCATCCCTATTGCAAATAGTAAGAGTAGTGGTCAAGTTATTTTTCCTCTCCAGTTGTGTTGGTCGTCGTTTTCATTTATATGTTGATGTGACCTACTCATAGTTTCTTGTGATAAATCAGTAGATTGTTAATGAATTATCCCTTATCTTATTGATTTTCCCTTGTTACTACTTTGATTTTGAAAGAGAGAAAGTTTTTCGGGTATATCAATTCCTTGAAGTTTGGAAATATCTTTCTATTCCCATGTTGATGAACCTAATCAAATGTTTCTTTGTTTCTTTATGCGATGTTGCAGGAGCTTGCGGAGATGATCTTTCAGTCCTTTCTGTAGGAAGCATCATCTATTGAGGCTATTTTTTCTAGTTTTATTTTTTTTCGGGGTTAGAATCGTCTGGATAATAGGTTATTAATAAGGAAGACCATGACGTTGAAAATAATTTTATAGGTAAATTTTTTTCATTGTGAAAAAAAAATGTGGGGACGTATGTGAAAAGTCTGGTGAGCTGGACGTTGTAAAATACAATTATCCATACCCTACCAGGCTAATATAAAGGGCGTTAAACATTGGCAAGCCAATGTCCTTTGCTTCACTTCGATTCTATTTCAGAAAAATTATTCAATATCATCTTAACACCTGGCCAAAGGTATACTATAATAACAGGGCCGAGAACACTCAAATGTTTATTGATATTTTTTTATAATTAATTATTTTTGGGAACTTCAATAATATATATTTTTATATCAATTGAATATTTAATTAATTTATATTTAAATTGCCTATTTATGCTTTTAATTAAATTAAATAATTTATATAATTAAAATTAGTTTTTATTAGATAAATTTTTAATCTCTATTTTTTTATTTTTTCTTGATATTTTAAAATTGCTTATTAATATTTTCACTAATATTTTTTATTAAATAATTTTATTTTAAATAAAAGTATGATGACCATCAATATCTACTTCAACAAAATTAAAAACATGAAATTAATATTTAAAATTTAATTATAATTTAAGTGTAACTTTTGGAAAAAAATAATATTATTTAATCTATTATAGAATTTAGTATAAAATAAATAAATAATTTTATAACTTTCATTTGTTAAAATATTTATATAATTTTAAAACATAATTAATTTTTGTTTAAATTTTTTATTGAGATTATTAATTAATATTAATATTTTTAGTAAGTTTCAATTTATTATTAAAATGTTAAGGTTTTATATTTTTAATTACCTATTTATTTTTTTTAAAATTAATATTATTTGAAAAATATTTTTCAATATTAGTAAATTAGCATGATGAACATCAATAAATAATTCTATTAGTAAAAAAAGAATTCAAATATCTTAAGTTTTATAAGTATAGTTACCCTTGTAATTTATATATAATTTATGAAAATTTATATAAATAAAAATTAATTTTTTATACAAAAATTAATAAAGAATGTTAAGATAAGAAATCATCTTTTTTCTTAAGCTATTTCATTATCAGAGTACATAATTTTTTCAAAATCTATAATTTCATTCATATTTGAATGTTCTGCTATTATTTTATTATATGAATAATTAAATCACCATAAAAATATTGTAATTTTGTGAGAAAAAAGAATAATAGAAAAGAAAGAAGAATAGAAACATGGAAAGATTAATCGTTTATCTAGTAAATTTTTTTTAATTATATAAGTAATTGAGTTGAATAACGAATGTGAATAAATAATTTAAATATAAATTAGTTAAGTTTTTAATTAATATAAAAAGTATCTCATAATTTATAAATGTATCTCATATCATTTCATTTAAAATTCATATAACTTGTATTGGTATGTTCTTGTGGTTCATTTTCTTTTTCTTGTGCGAAAGATAAATCTTTTTCTTGTTTACCTAGATTGGTTTCTTCTCTTTTCATGAAGTTAGGATAATTCTTGAATATTAAGTAATCAGTTGAATATTTTAGTATGATTTTCTCCAATATCTCCTAAATAATGAATACTATCAACTGCCTTCCCATCTAAACACTATTAAATAAAATATATAGATAATGAAACATTTAATTTGTTTCTATACTCATTGATGTTGATCAGTAAGTGCTTTCATATTTCAGCCATATGCTAAAGCCCATGATATACTAAAACATGCAAGCATTATGATTAGATTATAAATTCACAATATCACAAGTGGTGCATGAGTGGTGGCTGATAAAATATTACCTTTTTTGTGGCTTTTTCAGATATATGTTGCTTTGCTTGAACTAATTAAAAACCTTTACCCAAGTAATTATGTGGTAGTATATTCCTTGATAATAACCATTGCCCTAGTTATTAAATAGATTTACTCTCTATCTTAACTTTCAGTTTAACTATTGAGATGAGCCTTTAGAATAATTTACTTTTTCAAATATACTAAATCGATGAAGAGTATGTATCTTTAAAAGAAAAATTTAGTTTCGAAGGACAAAGTTAATCTCGTGGTATGTACTCTAACCGTACAAATAAACAAAAAAAATATTCCTTGAAAAATTGAAATTAAAAACTATTTTTAGCACAAGAAAAAGGGTTGTTAATATATGAAGAGGAATTAAGGACTTCCTAGCAGATGACACAAATTGCATTAGTCCAAATTAATTATCTGCAAATTAAGTTCAGAGGCAACATTTTTTTTTAAAACAAAAAATCATATTGATGTGACAACAGTACTATTAACGGGCATTCTTCTACTAGTTTTAGCTTTGGTGTAATGTTGCAGTTCTCATTCTTATAATTAAATTAAATTTAATTTTAGCATATAGTTTTGTTTATAATTTGTTCATGCTATAAGTATAATTAAATTTTTTTTTTTGCCAGAACACATTAGAAATATGATTCATAAATTTTTACTTAATAACTTAAATTTTTATGTTAAAATAATTTTCGAGAAAAAATAACTTTTTGAAGAATTTTACTTCAAAGGGTATGCTAGGCACAAAGTGACATGTACATGGATTTCTAGGTGAGTTCCTTAATTAACATGAACCTTTTTTTTATGAATTTTCTATACATGATTAAGTACCATTCTCCTTATCTTAAAACAGCAACCAGCTAGTTAATTAGGGTTCTAAAGAGGCAAATAGGTACGCGTGGATTCAAATTGGTCAAAAATTTATTTTCATCCTAAAAAACATATTTTGAGTATACTTTTTTTAATTTAATATTTAAAAAGACATTTTCTAAAAAAAATATAAATTAGATGATCAAATTAAAAGAAATTATTAAAAAACTAAAATGAAAAATTTAATGGTTGTTTGATGACTAAAAAAATAATTTAGTCTAAGCTTAATCAAATTTTGGGGTTGTTTGAGTTTGGTTTCATCTACAATTCAGTATGCCCCATTTAAAAGTTGCAAAAGCCTGTGGGGTTACTAGTGAAGTGTAGATGATCTCACGTTAGGGGATTATTGTTAGATCCTATGGTTTTATTATTAAAAATGCTAAATTGATTTTGATTGATTTTTTTCCAAAAATACTAAAATACAAGTGACAAAATAACAATGTGCTACCCTATTTATAACCATGTTTCGTGTAGATAATAAATCAAAGAAGCAACGGGCTTATTGAGCAAACAGTGTTGAATAAAATAGGCAAAAGTACTATTTTGTACTCAGTTTCATTCTTGTCCCACACTTGTTTCATCCTGGTACTTGATATTTTAAAGTGCACAAATATGGTCCCAAACATAAACACCATTAAATGCATTAAGGAAATGTGCTAATGTGACATATATGCTGGATCAAAAAATGGCAAGTTTTGAAGGACACGTCAACTGGTGACGTAAATAAACATCGAAACAACGCCATTTTGCTTAACAGGTTGAAGGCGAATCCCTCATATCATCTTCTTCTTTCATTGTATCAGAAAGTCTCCTTCGTCGAATCAGAACATCTTCTTCGTCAAATTAGAAGGGGTTGAGTTCTCAAGTGAATTGGTTTAAAGAGCATTCCACCAGTTTTTGGCGACTTTCACTTTCAACCCGATTCACCGCCTACGTGTCCTTTACGCCTAGTCATTCCAAAGAACACTTCCCTCCATCTTACCGCAGCTGCTAGCACGAAGTTAGCTGGGTCTCCCATGATGAGTGAAGAGACATTGTTCTTGCCTCTATCATTAGCTCGGGTAGTCGCCGTTTCTGGTGTTTTAGTCACCTTTCCATGGCTCCCTTAATTGTGTGCAAGGAATTTCCCTCTTGAGAAATGGGAAGTGGGCTAGTCCCCGAAAATGCTCGTTCTTTTGTCGTTGGGGTGTAAAATAAAAAGCCTTGGGCCAAAGATCATGAGGGAATTTTTTGATGTTGCACCCATGAAGTATAGATAGTGCCAAACATTGGGAATTACCAGGGGAAGAGTTAGGAACTCCTACAAGGAGAAGCGAGAACCAGTTGTAGTTTTCTTTGATGTCATGCCAGACTAGCATAATCTAATTATAGTCAAAAAATGGAATCCCTTCCTGGGTTTGCTTATATGGTGGCGAGTTTATTTTATTTTATAGCTTTGCAATCTCTTAGCCAGGCCAGTTACCCATGGCGGCCAGTGCTCCTAAAATCATAGAAGCATTGCTGCAGAAAAAAGAAGATTTGTTGCAATGTAGCTCCATAGGAGCCATAAATAGAAACATGAGAAATATTAGCAGAAATAGAAATTTTAGGTGCAATAGAAAGGAATACTGTAATCGAGGTGGGTAAATTTTATTATAATTCAAAAAATGGAATACATAAAAATGTTAAAAAAATGTTTAGTTGTCAAATTATAATGTGAAAATACTTTTCTAAATATATTAAGAGTTACTGTAAACAAAAATGATTTAAAATGAACTTTGAATGGCTCGTGGCATTGTTTCTCTTACTCGATAGCAGACTTTTGCCATGGGACTTGAGGATTTTTTCATTCCTGAAAGAAAAGGGACGCAGGCCATGTCAATTGACCAATGGAATGCTATTGAAGGGATGATGAAAAGTGGTTGAGTCCTCGAGGGCAAGTGAGACTGGGATGACATACAAGCAGGTACTGCAGGGGGTTCACCTTCACCGGCCAAATGTGAACTCAACCCCTTCTGATTCAATGAAGTAGACTCCAGCCAACGTCCTTTAGAACTTGTCACTTGTTTAATTTGATAGAGCATATATGTCACATTAACAGTACATTTAATTGTGTTCACGTCAAGGATCATATTATTGTACTTATAAAACATCAAAAATTAAAATAAAATAAATTAAACCTATAAAGCAAAAAAAAATTAAATGTAAACTTAAGGACAAAAGAATACTTTTGCCAATAAAATAAAACTTGGCCTATAAGATCACTCCACAAATCCAAGAAGCAATAAAAGAAGGAAGAAACATCTTGAAAGAGGTAAGCCAAGTAAGACAAAAATAAGACATGTTTGCTGGGCAATAAATGAAGGATTCATCACATCACTCAAATCCCTTTCACGGGCTCCAACGACAGATAAATCGATGCTACACACAAAGACTCAGAGCTACTTCATTGAAAAAGAGGGAAATCATCATGAGAGAAACACTCATATTCGTGTACTGTACTAAATCAAAGTGAATTCTCTCTCACCAATCCTTACTCTGAGTAAAGAGAGAAATGAAGAATCATACCCATTATTAAAGAAGCAGAAGGTTTGGGACGTCTAATCAGAATCAATGAGAAAGAAGCAAATGAAGAAACATGCTCATTAAGGAAAGTCAGAACTGCCTACAACGGCAAA